>PVJS01021039.1:0-31928 GCA_004027185.1 Glis glis
AAAAAAAAAAAAAAAAAAAAAGAAAGAAAGAAACAGGGCTGGGGATGTAGTTCAGAGGTAGAAACCCCGTAGGTTCAATCCCCAGTAACACATACACACACACACGAAAAAAGAAAGAAAAAAAAAGGGTGAAGGTAAATTTTATGTTGTGTTCATTTTACCTTAATTAAAAAAAAAAGGTTTGGTACTTGGGAGGCTGGGACAGGAGGATCGCAGGTTCGAGGACAGCCTTAGCAAGTAGTGAGACTCTCATCAATCTAGTGAGACCCTGTTTCAAAATAAAAATAAAATAGGGCTGGGGGTGTAGCTCAGAGGTAGAATGCCTCTGGGTATAATCCCCAATACCAAAAACAAAAAGGTTTGGGACTACCCCATATCTGGAGACAAGCGAAAGTGCTTTTCTCTGGAGACCATGTGCCATCGCATGGCTCCGTCCCATCACAGCCTCTCTGTGCCCCTCTGAGTGCCTCTGCAGGAGTACGGCTGCTCAGATGCTTTGGCTGCACGAGAAGCCCCGGGCACAGCATGCAGGGCCGTGACGCCACACAGGTTTCTCATGCCGGGAAGGAGCAGCCGCCTCAGGCATGGGGCCTATGCACTTTGCTTGTCGACCTTCTAGAAAATGAGGAAGGCCAAGCACTCTGCCTGCCTCCTCAGGAGCACCGAGAAGTGTGACCCACTCCCTCCCGGCTCTGCCCCGCAGGTGACCTACGGTTCCTTCGACTACACCTCGCTGCTGTACCTGTCTGACTACCTGGAGGACTTTGGTGGAGGGCGCTTTGTGTTCATGGAGGAAGGGGCCAACAAGACAGTGGAGCCGAGAGCCGGTAGGACATGCAGGCCGGCGGAGAGCCCAGGCGTGGGCGTGGGCCCTAGACCAGCCCAGTGACCACTGAGGGGTGGGGCAGGCTTTACTCAGAGCAACGCTGCACTTATGGAGTACCTACTGTATGTCAGGCTAGGTGCTGAGAGTTTGTCTGGGGTCCACCTGCTGGGTGTGACCCCCAGGAGGCCAGTGTCGGCAGCCCATTCACCTGGGGTCACTGTGGGTCAGTGGCAGTACCGTGTGCATGGCAGCATCACCGTGGTATGCAGGCTCCCACCTACCACTCTGTGTGCTCCTGCCTGGTACCTTTCTCAAAGGGATTCAGTGCTGGGTGTGGTGGCGCATACCTGTAATCCCAGGACCTGGGAGGCTAAGACAGGAGGATCACAGGTTTAAGGCCAGCTTTAGCAATTTAGTGGGCCCCTCAGCAACTTAGTTTGACCCTGTTTAAAAAAAAAAGTGGTCTGGGGGTATAGCTTGAAAGTAGACTGCCCGTGGGTTCAATCTCTAGTACCAAAAAAAGAGAAAAAAAGGGGGGGAGAATTCGACAATTTAAGATTAGATGGTGCTGCCTGGGGTGCAGCTCAGTGGCAGAATGCTTGCCTAGCATGCCTGAGGCCCAGAGTTCATCTCTAGCACCAAGAAAAAAAAAAAAAGAAGAAAACATCAGACGATATTTCCGACCTGATGTTGGGGACAGCCCACCTCATCGTGCTGGGTACCGGGACTGCGACCGGTACATGTCACATGAAGATGTTTTAGGTGCTGCAGGTGAACAGGAGGCAGTAACCTGTGCCCCAGGGAGTTGAAGTTCTGGTCCTGGAGACAGACAGGGTCCCTGAGGTAAAGCAGCGTCCCAGAGCCAGGGCCCTCGGTGGGACTCGGAGGGTCTCAGGAGGCCGCTGCAGTGGGACGGGGAAGGGTGCTCGGACACACTCCTCTTTCCCACAGCTTAGGGGTCTGGGGCAGACCCACCCTCGGTGTCCTGCTCAGGGGTCACCAGGAGGCTGGAACACCTGTTTCTTGATTTGTCGTGACAAGACTTTCTTTTCTTTTTTTAAGATCTCCAGTGTTTGTTGAGGGATTCCCTGTTACTCAGCACTCTGTTACAGATAATGGAATACCTGTACCTCCCATTTTCTTGGCATTAGTTCAGGACATGCGTTGCGGGTTGGTCCTGGACAACGTCTCTGAGTACACTGTGGTGGGTGGCCTCGGCTGTCCCCGGCCACAGCCTGAGCCTCCTGCCAAGGCCTCTCCCATGGGGGCCCTGCTCAGCCCGTGGATACTTCTGCCATCCCAGAAGCCGGGGGCCGGCTTGTGAACCCAGTGGCTGTGGGCTGAAGCCCCTAGTGATGGCCTCCACCTCCGGGTGTGGTTGCGGGCAGTCACCCTGACTCTGTCCTGACCTCCCTCTGTTATCAGCTGAGCCAGATGTCACTCAGGCTACTGCCAGCAGAAGGGCAGCCTGCCTGTCCTCCCAGAAGCCTGGTCTCAGCATTTTGCGGGAAAATTTCAAAACTCACATAGTGCAAGACAAATGTTCCTAAAGAGATCAAGTGGCTGCAGTTTTCCTAGGACTTGTGAACACACAGCTTTTAGTGTGTTTTGCTTTTGAACATTGTTCGCATGATAAGTACATCAGTAGAACATTTTGAATCATGATTTCCTTTTAGATAATTAAAACTGCATGTCTGGCGTGTGTGTGTGTGTGTGTGTGTGTGTGTGTGTGTACATATATGTATGTATTGAATCCAGGGGCATTCTACTTATGAGCTACATCCCCAAACCTTTTTATGTTATTTTTAATTTTATTTCTTTATTTTTTTTCTTTTTTTTTTTGCGGTACCTGGGATTGAACCCAGGGGCATTCTACCTCCAAGCTACACCCCCGGCCCTATTTTTTAATACTTTTTTTTGAAACCAGGTCTCACGAAGTTGCGGAGGGCCTCACTAAGTAGCTGAGGCTGGCCGCGAACCCTGATCCTCCCGTCTCTGCCTCCCAAGTACTGGGATTACAAGCATGCGCCACCATGCCTGGCTATTTATTTATTTATATGTGGTACTGGGGATTGAATCCAGGGACATTCTACCTCTGAGATATACCCCCAACCCTGGTTTGTTTGTTTGTTTGTTTTGAAACAGGGTCTCACTAAATTGCAGAGGGCCTCACTAAGTTGCTGAGGCTGGCCTTGAACATGTGATCCTCTTGTCTCAGCCTCTCAAATACTGGGATTACAGGCTTGTGACACCACACCTGGCCTTTTATGTTATTATTTTTTTTAATTTTGAATGCCTGGACTTTTATGGTTTTTTTTTTAATTTTGAAACAGGGTCTTGCTAAATTGTCCAGACTGGTCTCAAACCTGCAATCCTCCTGTCTCAGCCTCCCAAGTACTGGGATTACAAGCGTGCGCCACCATGCCCAGCTTAATGTTATTATTATTTTTTTTAATTTTGAAAGAGGGTTAGGGTTAGGGTTAGGGTTAGGGTTGTCCAGGCTGGTCTCAAACCTGCAATCCTCTTGTCTCAGCCTCCTTGGTGCTAGGATTAAGGCATGTGCCGCCACGCCCGGCTCATCATTTCTTTCAGTAGTCTCTTTATCTCAGTATTCATTTCTTCCCCCTCTGAGACTCCACTGCATGGGTGGTAGGTGGCTTTGCATGGTCACGTCCCACGGGCTCTCCAGGTCCTGTTGTCCTTTAATCCTCTGTCCTTGGGAGCCTCTACTGTAAGATGTGCAGACATATGGAGGGCGGGGAGTGCATAGAGACCCCCTCTCTTCTGAACGCTGGCAGACAATGAGAGGAGCATCTGTCCGTAGTGGGGGAGTAGTGGGTCTTTGGGGCTGAGGGTCCCGGATGCCCTGAGCCCTGGGGCCACTGTGCAGAGGGGCCTGGCGCCTTGTTCCAACAGCTCAGGTTTGATGGAACCAGGGACCGAATGTCCTTAAAAAATGTAAGCTCAGGACATATTATGACTCCAGATCACCCTGGAGGGAATGCTCCCCACATATCTGAGGCAGCTGGACTGGCCCAGGGCAGGGGGAGCTGCTGCCTGTGTGGGTCCTGAGCCTGTGGGCCACGCCTGCGGGTCTTCCTGCGCACGTATGATTTCTCCAGCTCTGCAGTTCCTATTGGATTCTGACTCTACTGACCAGCAGGGTGCAGTGCACCATGGAATGGACTTTTCTTCCCTTCTCAAAGATTGAGAGTCATATTACACATATGAAAGGAACACCTGTAACCCCAGTACTTGGGAGGCTGAGACAGGAGGATCACAGGTTCAAGGACAACCTCAGCAGCATAGTGAGACTCTCAGCAACTTACTGAGACCCTGTTTAAAAACGAAAAATGAAAGGGCTGGGGGTATAGCTCAAGGTAGAATAACCCTGGGTTCAATCCCTAGTATCACACACACACACACACACACACACACACACACACACAAGAACAGGGCAGCTGGGTGTGGTGGTACACTCCTATAATCCCAGTACTCAGGAGGCTGAGACAGGATTGCAGGTTCAAGGATAGCCTCAGCAACATAGTGAGACTCTCAGCAACCTAGTGAGACCCTGTTTCAAAATAAGGAATAAAATAGGGCTGGGGGTGTAGCTCAGAAGTAGAATGTCCCTGGGTTCAATCCCCAGTACCACCAAAAACAAAAACAAAAGAAGAAAGGAAAAGGAAGAACTGGAGTTTCCAGCAGTAGCCTTTGAAAGGAAATGGAATTGTCACGGAACATTTGGAGCCAGGCTGTGTGGCAGCAGGGACGTGGCCTGAGGAATCTCAGTGTTCCTCACATTGGACTTTGGGACGGCTTATTGGCACATTTAGCAGCAAACGTTTACTGTAAAAATGTGTAGCGGGGCCATTTAAATATTAAAGCAAATAAACACAAAGTTCTTTGGAACAGCCTTTTGGAAGGACTTCCGACTCCAGGGCGTCTCAGAGCCCCAGCCTGCATGGTACTGGCTGCTGGGTGGGGCCTTTGCCAGCTTTGTCTTGTTTTGGGGGGGGAGAACTGGAGATTGAACCCAGGGTGTTCTACTCTGAGCTACACCCCCAGCCCTTTTTATTTTGAAACAGGGTCTCAGTAAGTTGCTGAGGGTCTTGTTACGTTACCAAGGCTGGCCTCGAACCTGCAACCCTCCCATCTCAGCCTCCCAAGCACTGGGATTTCAGGTCTGCGCCACCACGCCCAGTTCCAGCTTGGTCTTTGATCCCCACCTGAAGGGGGCTGGCTGGTGTTTGGGCTGGGCGTTCAGTCCTGTCTTACTTTTTGGATTGTTAAAACATCGCGGTCCTCCCCTGTGGTTGGCTTGTATTCTCCACGTGTGTGCAGAAACTGGATCCTAGCTGGGCGCGTAGCCGGGAGGAGTCAGGGCACCCCCATCCTTCCCGGGGCTTCCTCGCGCTGGTGTCCAGCGCGGCTGTTCTATCCGGCTCTGCCGGCTTCCTGCAGCTGTGTGTGAGGGGCAGGTTCTCTTTGCTTTTGTGTTGATTTACTACGGCCGCTGTGTTCTCTGAAGGTCCCAACTGACCACATGTGTGGCCTCGGGTAACCTCTGTCGCCCTTTTTCACCCAGGTCGGGTCTCCTTCTTCACCTCTGGCTCCGAGAACCTGCACCGGGTGGAGAAGGTCCGCTGGGGCACTCGCTACGCCATCACCATAGCCTTCACCTGCAACCCCGACCACGGCATTGAAGACCCAGCGTTCACGTAGCCGGGCCGGGTGGGGCCGTCCACACACCTGTGTGGGGAAGCAGCCACGTCGGGTGTGCCCGTCCCTCCCGTCCCAGCCCACTTCCCCTGCACAGAGTGCCTTATGGATCACGCTGAGTCTTGATTTGCTGATGTTTTAATCTTTTCATCTGTGAAAATCTTTTCATCTCACGAGCTCCGCATGTTTGCTTTGGTGTGTCGTTCACAGTGAGCCCAACAGAATGTCTTCCCAGGAGGGGTTCCAGGGTCCGGAGAAATCCCTGTCTGTGAGCAGATAGGAGGTGTTTGCCTTGACCTGCTTCAAATATTTTATTTTATTTTATTTTATTTTATTTTATTTTATTTTATTTTATTGTGGTACTGGGGATTGAATCCAGGGACGTTCTACCTCTGAGCTACACCCCCAGCCCTTTTTATTTTTTTATTTTGAAACAGGGTCTCCCTAAATTGTGAGGCTGGCCTTGAACCTGTGATCTTTCCTGTCTCAGCCTCTCAAGTACTGGGATTATAGCTGTGTGCCACCACACCTCACCCTGGTCCAAATGTAGCAACTGCCTGGGCTGGTGGAAGACTGAGGAAAGTGTCAGTAGATTAATGGTGACAATGAAAGTGTGGGACAGCAGCTTCCTTTCAGACGCCAGATCAGAAATGGCGGCGCCTTGGAGAAGGTTCCAGTGAGCCGCGGCCCCGGGGCGCAGCAGCTCATGGGGTCAATGCTGTGTACCCTGGTGGCGATGAGCACCTTAGGCTTCAGTGGCCCTGAGTCTGGGTCTGGGACTTAGCATGGCACCAGGGCTCTGCCATGCCGGGCCCATCTGTCACCACAGAGTCCCCATCACTAAGGAGGTTCTTGGTGTCCCTGGGCCCTCGCTGCTCATCCAGGTACCATCCCTGCTTCCCACATTAAAGTAGCAGTCAGACGAGCCATGGAGGGAGGCCAGGCCAGAGAGGCAGAGCCATCAGCCTAGCCCCGCCAGGGTCGGGGGTGGTCCCACCGTGGCTCCACGCGGCCACCTTCCTGGGTTGGGCACCTTCCCCAGAAGGGCTGACCACCCACAGAGTACAGTGGGAACCCCAGAAATGGCCCGGGGAGTGGGACTCTCCCTGCCATCCTGACCCAGGCTGCCTGGGAGGAGTGGCCGGAACGTTCCTCCTCTGCCCACCAGCATGGCCGCGTGGCGGTGTGTTCCTGAAGCAGGTGCCCTGATGCTAGAGGAGGCTGTCACCTTTGACCCCCTCAAGTTTCCAGGGCCAGGGGCCGGGTACCCTGCAGCCACGGAGCTGCTCTGAGGGATTATAGAGCAAGGGGAGCATTTCCAGACCCTGGGAATGAGTGGGCCCAAGGCTAACTGAGGTACGAGGCGGTCTGGGAGCCAAGGACCCAGGTCTGCACCGCGGTTTGGCAGGCCCACCTGCTCTGCATGCCTCTCTGGAGCAGTGGGGTCTCGGCTCCACACAGGACCAGCGGTGTGCCCTGTTCCAGCAGATTCCATCGGCGGCAGGGAGCTGCTCTGGTGGGGGCAGGTGGCCAGAGCCCTTCTGGCCAGGGCTGCGGGCCTGAGCCCTGTGCCCGCCACCCCTCCTTCTCCTCCTGAGCACTTCCAAAGGAGGACCTTGGTGGATCTGGGGAGGGTGAGGCCTGGATGGCAGGGAGGTGGCAGTCCCCACTCCTGGACTGGAAAAGCCACGTCCTCCCTGCACTTGGGTGGCCCATTGGTTTTGACCTCTTGACTCTCCACAGTCATGGTTGGGACAGGTGTGTGGGTGCCTGCTGTGAACCAACATGGCGACACTGGCACGGGCTCCAGGGTCACAGCCTTGGGCCCGGGACAGGGCTGCCTCTGCCACCCTTGGAGCCGCTGCCTTCTCACCTGACAGGGAGGTCTGGCTGGCCTTGTCCAGCTCAGTGGTGGCCCAAGTTGGCCAGGGACAGTAGAGAAAACAGTGGCTGGGTGGGGACAGGCCTGGGGCTGCCCAAAGCCTCTGAGGTTTCTAGAAGGGCCACTGGCCAATGACAAACACTGTATTTCTATCTCCCTGGCTGGGGCTAAAGCTTGGGGTGGGCGTCAGCAACAGGCAGGGGTCTGGGGCTGGTGGGGGGGGGTGACCCTGCGGGGTGTCCTAGTGGTTAAGGGAAGTCACAGGAGGGTGACCATGTCTTTGAGCCACAGTGAGGTGATGCTTTAGACACGGGTCCAGCCTGTTTTATACAAATGCCACCAGGTTCCCCTCCTCAGGGACCAAATACAACACTGGGTGGGCTGGTTTCTTCCTAAACTTCAGGCTTCATAGCTAAAGCAGAATTAAACTGCCGCTGCAGGCCACTTGTCAGCCAACGCCCAGGGTCTCTCTGAAGTCCTGTTTTTTTTAACTCTGCAGTTGCCCCATATTAAGTCCCCCCCCCAACATGTCACATAAAAACCAGGAACAAGAGTATGGAAGAGAATCATCGTGCTGGGCATGGTGGTGAACATTTGCAATCCCAGTACTGGAGGACAGACAGAGCTGGCAGGTGAGGTGCTCATGAAGGGGGGGCACCACAAGGCCTCCACACACCAGGTGGGCTCCTGGACCTAGGCCTCATGCCCTTGGACCATGGGCCACCCCTTGGTGCCTTCCCTTCCCAGGGCCTCCGGACCGTCAGCACTGCCTGCCCTGGCCCTCCTCGCCCTCCCCATGGCCAAGCTTCCCCTTTATCTGTGGGCGGTGCAGGGGAGGCTGGCAGGGCTCATGGGGTGAGGGGTGGGGCAGCCCAGTGAGCCCTCCCCATCTCTCTCTGATGATGAGGCTGATCCTGGGGTGGGTTGGGAGCAACCTTGGGGGAATTTTGCAGGTGCCTGATGGGTCCTCCTCTCTCCATACCCCATTCAGGCCCCAGGACCCCTCACAGAGGCCCTCATGCCCAGGCGGCCCTGACCCATGTTTTAATTTCAGGTGTGTGTGTGTGTATGTGTGTGTGTGTGTGTGTGTGTGTGTTCCCCCTCATCCAGGCCCCAGCCCCTGAAGAGGGATCTTGGCATGGGGCAGTCAGCACTGATGGTCAGGGCGTAAGGCCGCCACCCTGGGCAGCCACACGGTCTCAGGATTTCAGGCCAACACATAGTTCTGGGGTGAGGCACAGGCTCTGGACTTCCAATCACACTGTGGGGTGCCAGAGACTACGAAGGGCTCAGATGGCCCTGGCCGGCCAAGCACTGGGGCTGATTCCCAGCTCACGGCCAGCTGGACAGACAGTAGCCTGGCCCACACCCTGCAAGGCCCCGTTAGCTCCAGCACTCCACTCTATCCACTCCTGTGACCCCCGCCTGCAGGCCGGGCATGGCCTGGGCAGCCCCTCTAGCCCCTGGGTTCTTAGCTAAGAGAACTTAGTAGAAAAGGAAAGCCTAAGCCAGGTGCAGTGGTGTTCACCTGTAATCCCACTACTCAGGAGGCTGAGATAGGAGGGTTGCAGGTTCGAGGACAGCTTCAACAACTTAGTGAGACCCTGAGCAACTTAGTGAGGCCCTGTTTCAAAAATAAAAAAGGTCTGGGAGTGTATCTCAGAGGTGGAATGCCCCTGGGTCCAATCCCTATACCAAATAAAATAAAATAGGAATGCTAGCAGTGGGCCTGGTGGAGAGGTTGCTGGGGGCCGTGTGGTGACGGGAGCGCGGAGTGGGCTGGAGCATGGACAGAGTCCTCAGGCTGCTGACTGTCTCAGGTGCCTCCTTGCTCTCACCTTGTTCACCGCCCAGCCCCCAGCCTAGGTGTGCACAGCCCCAGGATGGGAAAGGCCAGCACAACACCATCCAACCCCGGCTGGCGCTGTCCTGTGCACCTGCCCCCGGCAGCCTGGGGTACAGGGCTCCTCTGGGGCCTGGGTCTATCCCAGGAGAACTGGCCTCCTACCCTCCCATGGGACTGGGCTCTCGCTGGCCTGGAGAAGACCTGAGTCTGGAGCTGCCTGCCGTTGGCCACAGGCGGCCTGGCTTCCTGCACACATCATCATCCGTCTGGAATTTAAATGGGAAAACCTGTCCTTGCTTGTGGCGAGGGAAGGTTCTGGACAGTTTGGAATGATTCCTGAGTGCCTGCCCAGGATGAAGGAGCCCAGGCGCCAGGTCTGGCCCTCCAGGTGGCCACGCAGGACCTGCCTGGCAGGCGGGTGCAAGTTCTGGGCAGGAAGAGCTCAGGGTTTTGCAAATCAGCCACAGCTGTCCACTCCTGCCACCCTGCTTCCCAGGCCAGGGCTGCCCTCACACCACAAATGCTGTCACTGTCGTCACCCCCAGCCCAGGTGGTACCCCTCAGATGCCCGTTGATGGAGATGGTATCCCACAGCAGAGAGCTCCCTGGGCAGGGAAACAGTGGTGTCTACCAGTTGTAGGTGGTATGCACTTCCCAAAGAACTTTATTCTTGGAGGGATTAGCCTCTGGGGTCCACTGTGGGAAGGCCCAAGGGCCACAATGTAGCAGGGCTATTGGGTGAGTGAGCGAGGGTGCTGGCGGGCAGCCTAGGTGGCGGGTCCCGTCACCTTTGGCCCCATCCTGTGGGCAGTGCCACCATGAACTGATCAGAGCTGGGGACTTACTTCTGCCTTCTGGACACAGAAAAGCTTTTGTTGAAATCGCTATTGACAGGTCCTGTTAGCTGGTTGATGTGGCATGACCAGCACACTTTGCTCTGTACACCTCCTAACCACGCGGGCTCCTGCCCCTGCCCTGGACATGGGCGGCCACCACGGAGACTCACAAAGAAAAGGAGCCCAAGAGCCTGTGCAGGGCCCCGCAGGGATGGGTCCAGGCTAAGAAGGTAGGTGTGTGCTGGGATGGAAGGGCCTGGGCTGGGGCCTCCAGAGCAGGGGCACGTGTGGCCAGGCTGACCTTGCACTCACCCCATTTCCTCCTCCCTAAGGCAGGTGACAGTGGCCCAGTGTGCAGTGAGGATCCAGGGACCCAGGAGCTGCAGGGTCCTTGTTTTTCCATAACACTTAGTATCACCAGCTTCGGACCCGGCTAAGTTTCAGGGCAACAGCGCAGGCCCCGGACACTTAAAACACTTGGATGGCATTTCTGATTTTACAGCTGGGCACACCCTCTGGGAGAAATTTGGAAAAGAACTAGTCTAAGGTGAAAAAATTACCTAAAAATTTCCCATCAAGAGCTACCATGGATTCGAGCGTGGTGGTGCACGCTCATAATCCCAGTACTTGGGAGGATCCGGGTTTGCGGCCAGCCTCAGCTACTTAGTGAGGCTCTCTGCAACTTAGTGAGACCCTGTTTCAAAATAAAGAATAAAAAAATAGGGCTGGGGGTATAGCTCAGAGGTAGAATGCCCCTGGGTTCAATCCCCAGTACCGCAAAAAAAAAAAGAGCTACCATGGTTGGTATTTCAAAACATCTGTCAAGCTTTCATGCACGTGTGCACACACACACACACACTCACACAGTCATACCTGCATGCAAAATGTGTGTGTGTGCGCATGGCCACACAAACACACCAGATTCTCATACACATTTTGTTCTAAATGAAGCAGGGTTGTGCTGTACGGTTTCACATTCTGGTCTCCCTCCCGTGGATCACTAGGCCTTAGATCTGTCCTCTCTGAAGACACGGTCCCCCCTCTCACTGCCAAGCCGGGATCTACGGAACGGCTGAGGGACATTCGAATGGCTTTGATTCTTAAAGCAAAGCTGAAATACACACTCAGTACGTAAAAAATTTTTTTTTTTTTGCGGTACTGGGGATTGAACCCAGGGGCATTCTACCTCTGAGCTACACCCCCAGCCCTATTTTTTATTCTTTATTTTGAAACAGGGTCTCACTAAGTTGTGGAGGGCCTCAAATAGCTAGGAGGGCCTAAATAGCTGAGGCTGGCCACGAACTCAGATCCTCTGGTCTCAGCCTCCCAAGTACTGGGATTACAAGCGTGTGCCTCCACGCCTGACTTAAGAAAATGGATTTCTAAAACCCTGAAGCTCCAGGCCACGTGGAAGAGGCTGTAAGGGTTTGGGGTGGCAGCTCCCCCAGGTGGTTTCTCTAGCCCAGGCCAGGGTCAGGCCCCTCCCAGAGCCCTGTGCAAGTGCACCTACCAGCCAGCTGCAGTTTCTTTTGTTTGTTTTATGGTGCTGGGGATAAGCCCAGGACCTCACGCAGGCTAGGCAGGTGCTCTACCACCGAGCTACACTCCCAGCCCTCTGTTTTTTTTTTGGGGGGGGTGCAGGGAGGTGTCTTGGGGATTGAACCCAGGGGCATTCTACTTCTGAGCTAAACCCTGAGGCCTTTTTAAGAAATCTTTAATTTGAGCCGGGCGTGGTGGCACACGCTTGTAATCCCAATACTTGGGAGGCTGAGACAGGAGGATCACAGGTTCGAGGACAGCCTCAGCTACTTAGGCTCTCCAGAATTTAGTGAGACCCTATTTCAAAATAAAGAATAAAAAATAGGGCTGGGGTGTAGCTCAGAGGTAGAATGCCCCTGGGTTCAATTCCCAGTACTACAAAAAAAAAATCTTTAATTTGAAACAGGGTCTCACTGAATTGCTGAGGCTGGCCTCGAACCAGTGATCCTCCTGCCTTAGCCTCCCAAGTACTGGGATTACAGGTGTACATCACCTTGCCTGGCTCCTCTTTTCATTTTTTTTTTTTTTTTTGCGGTACCGGGGATTGAACCTAGGGGTGTTCTACCTCCGAGCTACACCCTCAGCCCTATTTTTTATCCTTTACTGAAACCCTCTTTTCATTTTTAAAGGTAAAATACTCCTAACACAATTCTCCATGCTGGCGCCAGGAAAGTGCAGTTCTGTGGCGCTGACTTTCCACGTTACCCAGCCAGCCTGCCAGAGTGCCTAAGCACTGTCTTCACCCAGAAGAGACCTGGCCCTCCTCCGCCTCTTCCTGGAGGTCCCGGGAAGCCACATGTTGTCTCTGACGCTCAGTGAAAAAGTCCTGCCAGCACTCAGGTGCTGGCCCAGCCGGGGGCCCTTAGCTGGATGAGTACCCCCTGCAGGGGGGGCAGGCACCCTCTGCCCCAGTGTCAGAGGAGCCCCTGAGGGGCTGGCAGGAGGGGGCACTGCCATGGTGGGGCGGAAGAGCACCCTGCATGACTGTCCCCAGGCCTGGCCGTGGTATGGAAGGCTGCAGAGGGAGGGACAGTGAGGCGGCTTCCCAAGGACCTAGAGGGGCCCCATGTGGGTCGTGGCTACCAGGTGTGAGGCCTGCAGGGCCTGGCAGGTCAGGCCAGTGGCCTGGGCCTTTTGCTTCCTGTCCCTGACCTTGCCTCCTGGGTGGGCAGGCTTCTTCTCACTCTCGGCCACCCTGTCCGGGCTTCCCTTGTGACCTCGGGAGCGCCTGCCTCTCAGCCCTCCTGCTCTCCTCCCACCCCGCTGAGCAGGAGGGCTCTGTGAGGGGACAGTAGGCCCAGCCACCAGCCAAGGCCTGGAGGTCAGGTGCCACATCCCCCTACCCCCCCCCAGATGCCCTGTCCCATCAGCGCAGAGGCAGAGACCCACCAGGAGCTCAGGGTTTATTGTTCAAGTGCTGAGAGCGGAAGCAAGGTGGGTGGCAGCCAGGAGGGGCGGGAGGTGGGGGGAGAAGTTCTTGGCCAGGGCTGCTGCCAGGCCCAGGCAGGAGGGGAAGGGCCCATAGGCAGGGGCCTCTGTGGGGCGGGGGCCGGGCTGGCCACTGCCAGCCACTGCTGCTCTGAGTGCCAAAGCATCAGACTCACCCACCTCGGTCTTCAGAAGCCGGGTCAGGGCCGCGGCCTCCTGAAGACCCTCCAAGATGGGCATGCGGAGGGGCGTCTGGACACTGGGGGGAGCAGGGATGGGGGCTGAAGTGGACAGCAGGAGCAGACATTAAGCGCTTCCCGGAAGGGGACCAGGGTGGGAGTAGGGGTTCTGGGAAGGGGCTCCAGGGAGGACCTGGGCCTGGCGCCTGGACTCTTGCCACCCCCCTCCCAGGCTCACACTGGGGAATCTCAGACGCCAGCCCCCCCAGGGACTGCCGGGGACAGCACGAGGGTCTCAGTGGCCTGCTGGCTGCTGGAGGACAGTGAGCGGCCCGAGTCACGCTGGAGGTGGAGCCGGCCAGGCGGGAGGCTGCTGGGGCCCACGGGCTCCCGGGCGCTGCAGCCCCGCGGGCGCCGGCGGCCACGCAGACACTCGCGGTAGTTCTTGGTGAGCAGCGTGTAGAGGAAAGGGTTGACGCAGCTGTTGCTGTAGGTGAGGCAGGTGGTCAGGTAGTTGACGATGCGTGCAGTCCGGGGCGCCAGCGGCATGGCCTCGCGGTACTGGGAGAGCAGCTGCCACAGCCAGAAGGGCAGGAAGCAGACCCAGAAGAGCAGCACGATGCTCAGGATGAGGTAGAGCACCCTGGGGTTGGGCAGCCGCCGCGTCTGCTTGAAGGAGGCCCTCTGCGACAGCCAGTAGGCCCGGGCCAGGCGGACGTAGAGCAGCCCGATGACCAGGCCCGGCCCCACGATGCTGGTCCCGAAGAGCAGCGTCAGGTAGGTGCGGTGGGCGCGTGGGCCCCAGGAGGGCAGACAGAGGCTCTTGGGGCCCCTGCGGACCAGCCGGATGGCCAGCATCATGGGCAGGGTCAGCAGCAGCGCCAGCAGCCAGGTGCCCAGTGCCAGCAGCTTGCGGTAGCCCTTGGAGCGCTGTGCCGTGTCCAGGGGCCTCAGCACTGCAGCGCAGCGCTCGCTGCTCATGATGGTCAGAGTGAAGATGCTGGCATGCATGGTCAAGAAGTCCAGGCTGAAGAGGACGCGGCAGCCCACGTCGCCAAAGTGCCAGTCCTCGGCGACGTAGGTGGCCACGATGAAGGGGATGCTGAGCAGGTACAGCAGGTCGGCCAGCGCCAGGTTGACCACGTAGGCGTACATGCAGGCTGAGGCACGCAGGAAGCGGCACATGACCACCAGCGTGTACACATTGCCCACCACGCCCACCACCCCCATGGCCGACAGCACCGCCCCGATGACTCCCGTGGCCACCAGGTCCTGCAGCGAGCTGGGCTCCACCGGGCTGGCCCAGGAGCCATTGAAGGACACGTTGGGGCCACCAGATGGCTCGAGCGTGGCACCACCTGTCACAGCCAACACAGGGAACCTGGTGGTGGACTCCGGGCTCAGCTCCATCTCTGCCCTCACACTGGCTCCGGGCTGGGATGTGCTGCTCTGTGAGGAGGACAAGGGCGTGTCTGTGGACAATCAGCTGGTCCTGTGGGAGAAGATGCCCATCAAAGGCGCAAGGCAGCCAGGCGTGGGGGCACACATCTGTAGTCCCAGTTCTTGGGAGGCTGAGACAGGAGGATTGCAGGTTCGAGGACAGCCTCAGCAACGTAGCAAGACTCTCGGCAACCTAGCAAGACCCTATTTCTTTCTTTTTTTTGTGTGGTACTGGGGATTGAACCCAGGGGCATTCTACCTCCCAAGCTATTCTCTCCAAGCTATACCCCCAGCCCTATTTTTATTCTTTATTTTGAAACAGGGTCTCACTAAGTTGCAGAGGACCTCACTAAGTAGCTGAGGCTGCCCGTGAACCCGGATCCTCCGGTCTCAGCCTCCCAAGTACTGGGATTATAAGTGTGCGCCACCACGCCTGGCTTACTGCAACCCTTTTTAAATTTATTTTTGTGGTGCTAGGGATTGAACCCAGGGACATTCTACCTCTGAGCTACACCCCCAGCCCTATTTTATTCTTTATTTGGAAAAGGGTCTTGCCAAGTTGCTGAGAACATTGCTAAATTGTTGAGGCTGGCTTTGAACTTGCAATCCTCCTGTTTCAGCCTCCCAAGTACTGGGACTACAGGCATGTGCCACCATGCTTGGCCTTATTTTTTATTTTGAAACAGGGTCATGCTAAGTTGCTGAAAGTCTGACTAAGTTGCTGAGGCTGGCCTCAAACCTGCAATCCTCCTGTCTCAGTGTCCTAAGTGTTGGGATTATGGGCATACACTACTGTGCCTATCTAGAACAAGATTTCTTAAAAATGAACTTCAAGGTGGACATGGTGGCACATGCCCACAATCTCAGTACTTGGGAGGCTGAGACAGGAGGATCCCACATTTGGGGTTATCCTCAGCAACTTAGTGAAAGCCTTAGCAACTGAGTGAGACCCTGTTTCAAAATAAAAAAATAAAAAGGGCGAGGGGTGTAGCTTGGCGGTAGAATGCCCCTGGATTTAATCTCCAGTATCTCTCTCTCTCTCTCTCTCTCTCTCTCTCTCTCTCTCTCTCTCACACACACACACACACACACACACACACACACATACACACAGAGTAAGAATGTAAACCATGGGCTGGGAGAAGATTATAAGAAAACATATCAAACACCAGGCATGGTGGCGCACACCTATAATCCTAGTACTTGGGAGGCTGAGACAGGAGAATCGCAGGTTCAAGGACAGCCTCAGCAAGTAGTGAGTGAGACTCTCATCAACCTAGCAAGATCCTGTTTCAAAATTTAAAAAAAATAGGGTTGGGGGTATAGCTCAGAGGTAAAATGTGTCTGGGTTCAATCCCCAGTACCCTCCCCCCAAAAAAGAAAACATATCAGACAAAGAACTATAACCCAAAATACATGAAAGAACCATGAGCCAACAAAGAAAAGACTAACAACCCATTTTGGGGGGCAAAATGTCAAAAAACCTGGAATAGGAACTTCTAGACAAACGATGCCCGAGGGCCAAAGAGCCCAACATGGTCTGTCCTCAGAGAAATGAAAATCAAACCCAAGACTCTGCTCCACACCCCAGACAGCTCAATCCGAAAGGCGGACGCACCCTCGGTCCAGCGTCGCAGGAGGATGTGGAGCGACTGGAACTCCATTTACTGCGGCTGCCACTGTGGAAAACAGTTTGGCACTCTCTGTTAAGGGAAACAGGTATATGCCGTCTCGCCAGCAATGCCACTACTCTTGGGTTTGTACCCAAGAGAAATGACAGCAAATGTCCACAGAGAGACAAGAGGGGGATGTTCGCGGCAGCTTTACTTCTAATAAGGAGCTGGGAACAAGCCCAGTGTCCATAAATAGCAGCACGGACAGGCAGACTGTGACATCGCCATAAAAATGCTCCATAGCAACGAAGAAGTTGGAGTCAAGGCCTCGATGAAACTCACACGCTCTGTGTTGGGCGAAAGGAACCGGGCTCACAGGGCTTGCGGTGGGGTGAAGGGAACCAGGCTCAAAGGGCTCGTGGTGGTTCTGTTGAGGCTGAAGAACTGACAAAGCTGTCTAGGACAATAGAGGTCAGAGCGGTGGCTACCTGGGGTGGGGGTACTGGTCGGGGTGCTGGAGAACTCTCCAGGGGCTTGGAAAGGTGGTGGTCACTCAGGCATACACACATGTCAAGACTCTCAGAGTTGCTGGTCATGGTGGCGCAAGCCTGTGATCCCAGTACTTGGGAGGCTGAGACAGGAGGATTGCAGGTTCGAGACCAGCTTCAGCAATTTGGGGAGGCTCTCAGCAACCTCACAAGACCTTGTTTCTAAATAAAAAATAAAATAGGGCTGGGGGTATAGCTTGGAGGTGAAATGTCCCTGAATTCAATCCCCGGTACCACAAAATAAATAAATACATATATACATACATACATAAAATTAAAAACTAAAAAACTTTCAGAGCTACTGAGTGTGGTGGTACACGCCTGTAATCCCAGTACTTGGGAGGCTGAGCCAGTAGGATCACAGGTTCAAGGCCAGCCTCAGCAATTTAGTGAGATCCTGTTTCAAAATTTAAAAAAATAGCTGGGTGTGGTCGGGCACGCCTGTAATCCCAGTACTTGGGAGGCTGAGATAGGAGGATCACAGGTTCAAAACCAGCCTCAGCAATTTAGTGAGGCTACCAGCAACTTAGTGAGACCCTGCTTCCAAATAAAAAATAACATAGGGCTGGGGTGTAGCTTGGAGGTAGAATGTCCCTGGGTTCAATCCCCAGTACTACTAAATAAATAAATAAATAAAATTAAATTTTAAAAAACTCTCAGAATTGCTGGGCATCATGGCACACACCTGTAATCCCAGCACTAGGGAGGCTGAGACAGGAGGATCACGGGTTGGAGGCCAGCCTCAGCAACTTGGTGAAACCCTGTTTCAAAATAAAAATAGCCAGGAGTGGTGGGGCATGCCTGTAATCCCAGTACTTGGGAGGCTGAAACGGACTGTAGGTTCAATGACAGCCTCAGGAACATAGTGACACTCTCAGAAACCTAGTGGGACCCTGTTTCTTCATAAGAAAAAGAAGGACCTAAATGGTGGATTTTAAAAATTTATTTATTTGTTTGTTTATTTATTTATTTATTTTGGTACTGGGGTATTGAACCCAAGGACCTTCTACCTCTGAGCTACACTCCCAGCCCTTTTCATTTTGACAAGTTGCAGAGGCTGGCCTCGAACCTGTGATCCTTCTGTCTCAGCCTCCCAAGTACTGGATTACAGGCATGCACCACCATGCCAAGCTCAGGTAGAAAGTCTTCTTCTTCTTCTTCTTCTTCTTCTTCTTCTTCTCCTCCTCCTCCTCCTCCTCCTCCTTCTCCTTCTCCTTCTCCTTCTTCTGGCAGTATTGGGGATTGAACCCAGGGGCATTCTACCTCCGAGCTACACCCCCAGCCCTATTTTTTATTCTTTATTTTGAAACAGGGTCTCACTAAGTTGCGGAGGGCCTCATCAAGTAGCTGAGGCTGGCCGGGAACCTGCGACCCTCCTGTCTCAGCCTCCCAAGTGCTGGGATTACAAGCATGTGTGTGCCACCACGTCCAGCTACAGGTAGAAATTCTTAAAGGGAGGAGAGAAGACTCCTGGCTGGCCCATCCTCCTCCTTATCCATGCACAATAGTGGCTCTAGAATCTACTTGGATTTTCTCTGCCGGTTGGAGCTGACAGTACGAAGGATGCACTCAGTCCAGGCTAACATTAAGGATAAACTCAGAGGCCTCCCCTACGTGTGACCCAGAGCACCTGGTGCAGAAGGGAACCTGCAGGTCCAGGGGTGCAGAGACTATGTCCCAGGTCCCTGTATCCCCCTATTGGGGCAACCTCTGATCTGACAAGGGGAGCGGGGCGCCCTCTCCCACAGCCAAACAACTCACCCGGGACACCCCCACCTCGCGGCTCCTGTCTGAGTCTTCTGGGGGTTGCCATCCCCCAGGACTGCTAAGAAGGCGGGGAGCGCAGGACCCCAAGCACGACGGTCCCCAAGTCACCGGCACAATGGGACAAGGGCTGTGGGGCCAGCTTCGGAATCACGGGGAAGGACGCTCAGGGGGCGGGCGCGCAGCGGGGAGGGGCGGCCACCTGGGGGGACCCCTGCCCAGAGCCCGAGCCAAGCCTCGGCGGAGCCCCTGGGCGGTACCCGGGCTGAGGGTCCTCCGCGGTTCCCGCTGCCCGCCCGGGCGCGCTGAGAGCCGGGGACGTGCGGGGACAGTGCGAGGGCGCCCCGTGCGCCCCGGACACATGCTCTGCACTCGCCCGCCGCGCACTCCAGCGCCCGTGCGCTCACCTGGGTCACCGAGCCATCAGCCGTCCGTCCAGCCCGGGGTCGCCCCCGGCCCGGGGCCCGTGGTCCCTGCGCTCACGTCTCCCAACGCGGCGCGGAGGCAGGGGTCGGCCGCCGGGGCTCCCGGGGCGCACGGCGCAGTGCCCGCCGCGGGGTAAGAGGAGCGCCGCCGCCACCTGCCCGGCCGCCAGCTGGGAATGCGCCGCGGCCCCTCGCCAGCGCGGGTATTAATAACCCTGCGGGCTGGGGCTGGAGGGGCGCGGGACGCGGGCGGGCGGCGCTGGGATCCCGCGAGGGCTCCGCCGGGGGCCTGGGCCTCCCGCCGCCCTGGGGTGCGCGCCACGTCTCCCGCTGAGTCTCCGGGTCGCGCCTTCGCCCTGGGACCCAGCAGGCGCTTCCCTGAGCCCAGTCGCAGATTCTCTGCCGTCAATCAAGCCCTGGGCCCGCCCGCGCGCAGGGTTGAAGGGAGCGAGGAGACCTGGCCATTGGGGGACACCCCGCCCAAACCTCTTCCCAGAAAGAAGGCTGGGGTCGTGAAGGAGGCAGGCGCGGGGCAGGGGGTGTGGAGTCGCCCCCCAGGTGGGCGGGGGAAGCTCACAGGGCTGGCTTGAGCCCCAAGGTACAGATACCAGGTTTGCAGGTCTTGGCAGATGCCTGACACCTGCAGGTCTGGGGATTCTGGGGGCTGTGGCTGCCTCTGACCCCCACCCCCACCCCGCCTGTCTCTGCTGATCCTGGCCAGGGTCTTTGGAACTCACAGTCTTTCCACGCTCTGGACAAACCTACCGAGGAGACACTGGGGGGCAGCAAGGTTCCCAGGTGTAGGAGGACCCCACATCACCCTGGAGGTGAGGCCCTGCCCCCCAGGGCTGTCTCTGGCACTCACTCTCCATCCCCCAGGGACACCATGCCCTCTTATCCATCCCGCAGACCTGTGGGCTGCCTGGGTTTGGGCCTCCACGCCTGTGCAGGTCTGTGGTCAGGTCCTGACCATTGGGTCTTCCCTGGTACCCTACCCCCTGCTCTCTTCAGGTACCCCCCCCCAGGTTCCATCCTGCCTTTGCTGTCTCCTCTGGGGCCAGAATGTCATCCATACATGTCTGGGAGCCAGGTGGGCACCACGATCCGGGTTAGGTTGCTGGGATCCAGGTACCCCGGGGCCAAAGCAGAGATTTGAGGAGTATATGGTAGGGATTGTGGCAGGGGTGGGGCAGGGGCAGGAGAGGGAGAGGCTGTAGTTTGGCCATCAAGCCTTGCCCCCCTAGGGCAGGAGCCACACACTGAGAGCACCTCTAGGGCACACAGCCAATCCTGGAGACTTACACTCTAAGGGGGTGTAACACCCAAGGTCAGGGGAAGGTCAAGTGGTCATCACTGCTCAGTTTGAAGGGGTGAGGGGAGAGGGAGGTCTCGGCAGCTGCAGAAGTAGCCGCTGGGCAGGCACTGTGACTTTGGGTGAACAGCCGAGCCCACAAAGATGGCACCGGAGCATGGAGGTGGACCTCACCTCCCTTCTGCCAGCTGGAAGCCCAGGTCAGGGAGCGGTCCAGGTGGTCGTCTGCCCAGGACTTAGAGGGTGCTGAGCGTGCATCCAAGGGTGGTACAGAGTACCTTGCACAGACCCCAAGCCCCAGGCTCGTCCCCTGGCCCAAGGGGATATGAGTTTGCATCTGTCCTGGGAGAAGCCCACTAGTGCTCAGGACTCTGGCTCCATCTCCTTGTCCCTCATCCCAGCAGCAGCAGGCCTGTAAAGGGCCACGGAGGAACCTGCGATCACTCTGCAGCCAGGAGTGCCCGATCCCAAGGTGAGGTTCAGCCTGTGGGACTCTACCACATCGTGAGGAGGGCTGCTCGTCTCTCTGTTCCCTTGCAGCTGTCCTGTCAGCAGACAGTGGCTGCCCTCTTGTCGCTGGGTGGGGCCCGTGCCCTGACATGAGGCTTCCAGGAACTTCACAGCAAAGCAACCCGACCATCACCGGGCTGGTGATGCTCCACGGTGGACCGCTTGCCTAGCTCACGTGCTAGAGCCTGGGCCCAACCACAGCACCGCCGGGGGAGAAACAACAAAAAAGGAACAAGGTGCCCTTTCTTTTCCAAGAGGCCTTGGAAGCCCTTCTTCACCTGCAGACACAAGGTGAGGTGATCACCTGTCCCCAACGCCTTGAGGGGCACAAAGCACTCCCAGCCAGGAGGTGGAGACAGAACAAGGTTCTAGGTCACACCTTTCATGAAGTCGTCCAGAGGCAGATCTGTCTCTATACCAGCTGCTCCTGTAGAGACAGAGTGTAAAAGCAGAAGTAACTCCATTTTACAAAAATCCCCTTCTCTGCTGAGAGTAGCTGAAAAGAAGAACTCCACCCAAGGAAAAGAAAAATTTGTAATCCAAGCAACAGTTTGTTCTGCCAAAATGAGAAGTTTTAACTCAGAGATAATATTAACTGCGTAATGTTTGGCTTCTGTTACTAACAAAAAGATACAGGCCATACTTTTCACCCAGAGATAATATTAACTGAGTAATGTTTGGCTTCTGTTACTATAGCTTCTGTTACTGTAGCTGATAAGTAAACCCCCTCCTACTTAGAGTTTAGTTGGAAATAGCTGACTGGTTATAGATTCATGATGTATGTAACCATGACATAAGCTGTATGTGCTATTTTTATTTATTTATTTATTTTGCAGTACCGGGGATTGAACGCAGGGGCGTTCTACCTCTGCGCTACATCCCTGGCCCTATTTTTTTTATACTTTATTTTGAAACCGGGTCTCACGAAGTTGCGGAGGGCCTCACTAAGAGGTGAGAGAGAGAGAGAGAGAGAGAGAGAGAGAGAGAGATGTATGTGCTATTTTTAAATCAGTATTTAAGTCACAAATGCTGTATGCCTTTAAAAACCCTGCTCACTTTGACTCCAGTGCCCAGTTGTTGGAGTCTTCTTTGAGACCCACTCTGGACCGCTGGCCGCCAGCTTAAAAAGAAATAAAGAGCTTCAATTTGATCTTTACTCCTGGTCTCCCTTGATTTCTGTGATTTCTCACTAACCTGGGGTATTACATTCCCAAGCAAAAGGATGGGCCTTTCTAATAAAAGAGCCAAAGAGATATTCTATAACTTTAAAAATACAATACCTAAAATTAAGAAATCATAGCAGGCCAGCATTGTGGTACACACCTATAATCCCAGTACTTGGAAGGCTGAGACAGGAGGATTGCAGGTTTGAGGCCAGCCTCAACCACTTAGCCACACCCTCAGCAACATAGTGAAACCCGATTTCAGACGAGATCGGGCGCATTCAGGGTGGTATGGGTAGTGAGACCCGATTTCAAAAGTTATAAAAAAGGGCTGGAGTGTAGCTCAGAGAGAATGCTCCAGGGTTCAATCTGCAGTACCTCCCCAAAAAAAGAGAAATCAGCAGAATAATCTAATAGGAATGATTTGAGCTGAGACAGAAGTAGAAGAAAGAATAAAACTATAGAGAAACACGAGGGTCGCTGCCAAGATCTGGCTGACGTGTAATTGGAGCCCCAAAGAAGAGGAGAGTGGGCAGAAGCCATACCCGGAAATGTCGTGGCTGAGAACTTTCCAAAATCGATGAATAATGTCAACACGGAGGCCCTAGAATCTTAGCAAGTCACAAGCAGGGAAAAAAAAAAAGTCAAAGAAAAACACTGCTATGCATGTCAGAAAAAGAAATTCTGAAAACCAGAGATATAGAGAGAATCATAAAACCATCTGGATTTTAAAAAGACAAATATTTGGGGAACAATAAGAAAGATGGAGAAATTCTTAGAAACTATGGACACAGAAGACGAGAAAGAGATAACATCTTTAAAATGCCAGAGGAAAGGACTTCATCCTACAGTTTGATACACAATAAAGGAAAAGTACTTTTGGATGTACAGGGGAAGAGCGATCGTGGTGGGGGAGGCGCTACAAAACACAGGGAAGCCATTCTGCCGGCATCCCTCCTGCCCACAGGACTGCCCCAGATAGAATCTGTGGTGGATGCTTGCGTTCTTGCCACCTTTCGGCTAATATGAATAATGTTGCTGTTTTATTTCATGATTTTCCATCCCTTTTGTAGATGAAACTCTCTCCCTTATCTCTGAAAAAAATCCAAAATGTCCTGATTGTCAGATCTCTTTTTTCAATCCATCTTTTTCATTTTGTGGTTTGTGAATTCATATTCCAACCTAGTCTGGGGGTGAGGGAGGGGCGGCTCTCTCCATCTTTGTGGTTCTCAGACACTGGGATTTGGACTCAGGTCTGTGGCTCAGCCTCCTTGCCCAGAAAATGGGGCTGCTATGGCCTGAGCTTGTGAGTTAACATCCATACACGGCCCCAAGGAACGCCGCACCTTTATGTGCAGCCGCGCTCGCTCCTGCTAGCTTTGAGCATGGCTCTGGGGCTGAATTCTGCCTTCTCCTACTTATTTATTCATCCCTCTTTTGTGGTTGGAGCAGAGAGGGTCAGAGCGTTGCTTCCCATCTTAATCAGAAACTCCAGGATTTCGGTTCTAACCATAGCTCAGGGAACAAATAAAGAGACAAAGGGAAGATGAGACTGGAGTACCATCCCGAGTCCTGGGAGAAACTCTGGACTTCCATGTGGGGTGCTCAGCCCCTCTGCCCCTCATCTACCTGCCAGCGTGACTCCTGCGGGTGAACCAGGTGGCCTGTGCTGAGCTTAGCTAGTGTGAGCAGGAGAAGTGACCTTCGAATGTCCAGGGGAAGGACCTTGGGGACACACTGATCTGTCACTCCCTGGTGCTAAGTAGCGGCCCTGCTGTCTTGCCATCTGAGGCCTGGTGAGATGGCTGCTCCCACACTCTTTTAGCTCAGCTCCCTGGGGCAGGCTGTGTAGATAGACATGGGGTGCAGGAAGCCCCTCTTCTGTCCCAGTCCCACCCACGCCAAGGTGCTGCCAAGGGCGCCTGTGAAGTCTGGGCCAACCGGGGCTGGAACGAGGAATGAGCATCATGCTCTGTGACACTTGTCCACAGATGCGTCTGTGTCAAAGGTCAAGGTCGAGGTGGGCCAGGCCGCACCCCTAGAGACTCCAGGGAGGGAGGAGCCTGTCTCATTGCTGGAGAGAAGGCAGGGAGGGTGGCCCTGGGCGCTGCCCTGTAGGTTCCCACTTCCTGACCGTTGGAGGGGCCCCCTAGCCTCTCCCTCTTCTCAGACCCCCAGCCTGGGTCTGGCCTCCAGCTCACAGCTGGCAGAGGGTGGCCTCCCGTCTGGGCTTTGCTTGCCTTGTGTCTGCATTTCACCTCCACCTTGTCTGTGCCGCCCATCTCTCAAAGGATTCTGACTCCCAACCCTTCCAACCCTGGCCTGGGGGCTCTGGCCCCTCCCAGCCTCCCTGAGGACCCACTTCAGATGCTGCCCTCACTCCCAGGAGGGACAGAAATTCTTCTGGTGGGTCTAGACAGGGGGTATTAGCCCCAGGGAACCTGGAATTCCTGGGTCCCACTCTTCACACCGGTTCTTGGTACAGGTGAGCCTGTGTCACCAACAGAGCGGGAACCCCCACCACAGAGACTGCAGCGGCTGCCGGGCAGTGCAGTCCCACTTTCTCCCTCTGGGGGCAGGTGGTCAGGCCTCATCATGTCCAGCCGGTTTGCTGCCCCAGGAAGTGTCCAGGTCACAACAAGAAGCCTCAGGCCCTCTGGCCTGCCCAGGGCCAGCGACTGAGGTCCTGAACATCCCAACCTGACATGAGCCCAAAGGGCCACAGACCAGACATCCTGATGAGCAAGGGCAGCATTGGCCAAAGACGCCCAGCAGTTCCCTGTGCTTCTAGGGTGGCCACAGTCCCTCGATACTGTGGAGCCACGGACCACAGGGCAATGTCTGCCTCTCCATTTGCGCCACAAGGGAAGAACAGAAGCCTGTCCAGTGTGGATGCTGCACAGACCCTGTGGACAGTGGGGGGAGCTACGCTGTCCCGAGAGTGGGCAGCAGGGGCACCTGGGAAGCCTCAACTATGAAGGTGAGTTTGGCCTGGACCCGAGAGAGGACCCGAGTGCCCACAGAGAGCGGCCCGGTGCTCTGGGAGCCGGTGGGGCCCAAGGGCGAGTGGGGAACGCTGCCTTGGGCTGCTGCCCACAGGGCCCCCCCAAACCTACTGCGCTCTATACAAAAGTAACCCGCTTGCCTGTGATTCACTTTATGGACCATTAAATCATAATCATAAGCTGCTATTTTCCACAAATGTAACTTTTTAAAGCTTTGCCCCACACATAATGGGTTCATTATGTTTGAGAATGATAATTTTTTCTGGGAGAACTCATTTCCAATTGCAATTACTAAATCCTGCAGAGAATGAGGCTCTGCAGGCGGAGGCTGTTTCCTGGGTCTCTTTTCAGATGCCTATCCAGTCCCCCTGGGTGTGCTTTGGGGGCTTTGTTCAGGACCAGGGCCGGTCAGCAGAGCCAAGGGTTTGCTGTACCAAGCATTGGGAGATAAGGGGAGGGAGCAGGCCTGAGGGCGGGCAGCCCCCTGGGAGCCAAGACTGCGGGCAAGTAATAGCCAGGCCCTTGAAACCCACAGGTATCGGCTGCCTGGGGTCCTGCCCAGGAAACATGGCACACCCCGCCACCCGCAGCTGGGCTCGTGGGCGGGAAGGAGGAGGGGGCAGCACACCCCTGCCAGAGCACCCTGCAGCTGTGGTCACTCTCCTCTTCCAGGAGGTGCTCCCTTGGGCGCTGCCATGAGCATTGTCCCCCTACTTCCAGTTTCAGGCACTCCAGTCCTCCCGTTCTGGCCTCCAGGGCTCCCTGGTCTGAGACGCAGCTGGACAGATGATGACATCAATCAAAACAATTAAAACCTGCACAAGTCTCCAGCTGGGGTGGGTGCGGGGGCAATTAATTAGCGGACAGTCTCCAACATCTGAGCAATCCCCAGTGATCCCAGCACCGAAGCTGGCAGGAATCGGCCGAATTCAGAGAACTTCCTGACTGAAATGCCCCAAACTCCAGAAAGAGGAAACTCAGGGGGAGAGAGAAATATCCGGTGCCCGCCATCTTCTCTCAGGAGCAACCTCTGGGGACCTCCTGTCTCTGAGAGAAATGTGGGGAGTCCAACTTTACAACCTTTTTGGGCCAGCCGGCAAGGCCACTCCAAAGCTGGGTGGCCTTTGGGAAAAGGCCTTAGCAGCCGGGTATGTTGGTGCATGCCTGGAATTCCAGTACTTGAGAGGCTGAGACAGGAGGATCGCAGGTTTGCGGCCAGCCTCAGCTACTTAGTGAGGCCCTCTGCAACTTGGTGAGACCCTATTTCACAATGAAGAATAAACTAGGGCTGGGGGCGTAGCTCAGAAGTAGAATACCCCTGGTTCAATCCCCAGTAACCACACACACACACACACACACACACACACACACACATACACACAGTTCTCAGTTCAGGATCCATGACACTTCACATCCTGAGTTGAAGAGGCTGCGTGCAGTGGCACAGAGTCTTTCTTGGGAGGCAGAGGTGGCTATGGATTCTGGGGTGAGTGCAGAACCCCCCCCCAGGGGCTCCAGATTTCTCCTGCAAACAATACAACTAAAGCACATGTCTTCGTCACACCCTGACCCTACGACTGTGTAGTAGTGTGAGGGTTCCTCTTCCCTCAGCATGGCAAGGGCATTGTACTTCTGCAGGAGGATTGCAGGTTTGAAGCCAGCCTCAGCAACTTAGCAAGGCCCTCAGTAATTTAGCAAGACCCTATTTCCAAATAAAAAAATAAAATAGGGCTGGATATATATCTCAGAGGTAGAATGTCCCTGGGTTCAATCCCCAGTGCCACATATAAAATAAAATAATAATAAGCCTGCACAGGACAGGGGTTTGCTGGGATAATGAATAGATGGACTCCTCAACCAGGAGGGATTGAGAGGAGGGAACAGAGAAGAGGCCAAGCCGAGGATGCGCAAGAGGAATGCTCAGGTACATATCTATGCACAGGCATCAAGTCACTGAATGTACCATGCATGTTCTGAATGACTACGGGGTAAGGCCTTTTCTCCATTTTTCTTTTTCTTTTTTTGGTACTGGGATTGAACCCCAGGGGTGTTCTCCCTCTGAGCTACACCCCCCGCCCTATTTTATCTTATGGTACCGTGGATTGAACTCAGGGGCATTCTACCACCGAGCTATACTCCCAGCCCTATTTTATTTTTTAGTTTGAAACAAGGTCTCACTAAGTTGTGGAGGGCCTCACTAGCCTGTAATCCCAGAGCTTGGGAGGCTAAGACAGGAGGATTGCAGTCTCACGGCCAGCCTAGCAAGACTCTGCTTAAATAAAAAGAGCCAGACCAGGCGTGGTGGTGCATGCTTGTAATCCCAGTACTTGGGAGGCTGAGATAGGAGGATTGCAGGTTCGCGGCCAGCCTCAGCTACTTAGTGAGGCCCTCTGAAACTTAGTGAGACCCTGTTTCAAAATAAAGAATAAAAAATAGGGCTGGGGGTGTAACTCAGAGGTAGAATGCCCTTGGGTTCAGTCTCCAGTACCGCAAAAAAAAAAAAAAAGCTAGGTGGGTAGCTAAGAGGTAGAACACCCCCTGGGTTCAATCTCCACAAAATAGACTCAAAAACTCACTTCTGGAAAATACATGAAAGCAAGACAGCTCAAAGTTTGAGAAAAAGACCCTCCAGCTGCCATTAACTGACACAAGAATGCCCTGGGGTGCAGAACCTTCATCTTTCACTGGAAGGAACATGGCTGATCCTTGAAGCACAGAGGGCTGTAAAGCCAGAGAGCACCAGTGGAGAAATCATGGTCCTCTGGATGGGTGCCCACAGGAAAGAGACCACAGCCACCCAGGGCACCCCAAAGGAGCCCCGCGCTTCTGTCTCATCTGTGCAGAGCACACAGGTGCCAAAGCACACCTCTGTCTCCCAAAGAGAAGCATCGTTTACACAGGGTGTGGCCAGGAGATTATTTTTTAATTCTGGGGCACAGATTTGTGTTAGCCTATGTTTGATGACACACTAATGTTCAAAACAGGATCCTTCTTTGTTTTAAGCAGATATATGCATAGGGTGTGTGACTAATGGGGTTGCTTAACGCCTTTGACACAAACCCCACATGAGCCCTCTTCTGTCCCCTGCTCCCACGCCCTGGTGGGGTTTTGAGCCTGCAGAGGTGGCTCAGCCAGACACAGAGAGGACATGTGGGGGGCCAGTGAGTGGCGACTGGCTGAAGGATGACAACCACACGGGCTGGATGTAGAGCTATGCCTTTATTTAACCAAACAACTCGCAAGGGAACAGGAATTAAACAAACAGCACGAATGGGCAACATTGGAAACCAGTCTCCTCCCCTGCAGACCAGAGCCCCGGTACTGCTGATGGGGCCTGGGGCACCTCACAGACCAGACCAGACAAGGGCAGAGCATGCGCGGCTCCAGCGTGTTTCTCAGTGTGTGTCACACACAATGCCCCTGCCCCACCACACACACACACACACACACACACACAGCCAGGGAAGAGCCAGTGTGCAGTCCTGTGACCTGCTCCCCACCTCCCCAGGCATGGCCAGGTCAGCGTCCCTTCCCAACTAAGTGCCAATCAACCAACAGGAATTCAACACTGGGTATGGAAACTAGTGCCGCTTCCCGGAGGCCATGGCAGACCCCACTTCCCAGCCCTGGAGGCCACCCACACTCTTCCTCCATAAAGGGCCCAGGGCCCAGTTCCCAGGTGGGCCAGGCTTTCTCCAGGCCTCCTGCCCCAGGTCTCTGGGGTGCTGGGGCCCTGCCCTGGGTAGATCACTGTGGTGTGGGGGCTGAGGCCCCTTCCTTGGCCTCCCTCTTGCTCCAGGATGAATAGGAGACCACAGTGAGGCCTCTCCTCTGCAGGGCCAAGTTCACAGGCACCAGCGCAGTACCTTGTTCTGTTGTCTCCAGGATGCACAGCTTCTGCCGCAGGTGCTGATGTGGGGGCAAGCCCGGCAGCTTCTCCACAGACACCCTGCCGGGCTGCAGCAGCACTTCCCAGCGCTGGTCTGAGACCTTCAGGATACGGCCTGGAGCCATACTCTGCAGGTAGATGTCATCAGAGCAGGGCACCATGGAGACCACCCGCAGGCCCAGCAGATAGTCCTCGGCCTCCCTAGGGTCCACCGGGCAGGTGGTACCCACCTCCAACACCATGGGCTCCCGGTGGTACAGGTCCAGGTTGACAGAGACCTGCAGTGGAGAAGGGGGCTTCGGCCAGTGGTTACAGGGAATAAGATCCTGGAACCTCCAGGGCAGGGCCTGGGTCCAGTCCTCGTCTGTGGAGCCCAGAATCACTGCATCCTGAGGCTCCAGATCCGTGGGCACCAAATGGTAGTTCAGGACCCCTTGTGAGGGCTGCCCAGCGCCCTGCCCCTCCTCGGCCTCAGGCCCCTCCTCGGCCTCAGGCCCCTCCTCCTCGAGCTCTGAATCCCACTCCTCCTCTTCCGTCTCCATCGAGTCTTTCAGGTCCAGAAACATCACCTTGAAGCAGGGGAAGCAGAGCCCCAGGGGCTCTCCGTGCTGGAGCTGGTACATCCAGGCCGCGTACAGGTAGGTCATCCCCTCTCTCTCGCGGCGCACACTGACCGGTGGGCACATGGCCACCCTCCTGCCTCCTGTGGGGTGGATGGCAAGGGCGGCACACACTGGGGCTCAGGGGTCAGGCCCGCAGGTGCTGGGGACCAGGAAGATGCGGGGCCAAGGGAGGAGGAGGTGAGGAGGAGAGATGGGAGGAGGAAGGTCTTTCTTGTTCAGGGTCTTGGGGTGGAGGTGGAAAAACTGGGTCCCAATTTAACAGGGCCCTGTGGAAGTTGGGAGGTCTGAACTTCTGGAAGCTTCTTCAGCTGTGCAGTTGCTCCTGTCTCTGGGGGGCTGGAAAGGTAGGATAAGCAAGGTTAGGTACCCTTGTTGGGCAGGGTGCTGGGGTCAGCAGCATCCCTGTGGGAGGTGTCAGGGTTCAGGCAGGGCCCCTTGGCGTGGACTCCGCTCAGCTTGGGCAGCCTGGGCCTTCGGATCCCTTGGCCACCCCTGCAACCACCCAGGGTCTTATCTTTTTCTCTGACTTCCACAGGAATCCCCACACCCTGTGAGCCTGAACTACTGAACTGGGGGAGCCCAAGAGAAGCACCAGCCAGGACCCTCCCCTGCCAGAGCTGACCTCAAGGACAGATGGCCCAGATGACCTGCAGCTTCCAGTCCCCCAGCCCCAGGCCACCCTGTGTTCCCCTTCCCCCCAGGCCAGCCCCTCACCATCAGAGCCTCTGCTCCCAGCAGGGCAGGGTAAAGAGGAGCCCAGCCCACCCAGGTTTATATAGGGCCCTCCCATGGTGCCCTGGGCTCATCTCAATATCTCCCAGGAGCCTTTGATCCAGGAAGTGAAAGTGCAGAGTCACCCTGGCCCAGGAGCCACCTGCAGTGCGGCATCTTGGTGCCCCCAATACCATGCAGGAGCTGGGCTGGGCAGGGGAGCCTGGGCCTGGGGCCACTGGCCCTGTGAGGACACCAAAGCTGTTCCTGCCCCATTTTTTTGTTTGTTTGTTTGTTTTTAGTTTGTGGTACTGGGGATGGAACCCAGGGCCATTCTACCTCCGAGCTACACCCCCAGCCCTATTTTTTATTCTTTATTTTGAAACAGGGTCTCACTAAGTTGCGGAGGGCCTCACTAAGTAGCCGAGGCTGGCCGCAAACCCAGATCCTCCGGTCTCAGCCTCCCAAGTACTGGGATCACAAGCCTGCACCACCACGCCCAGCAGGGTCTCACTGAGTTGCAGAGGGCCTCACTAAGTAGCTGAGGCTGGCTGTGAACCGGGATCCTCTGGTCTCAGCCTCCCAAGGACTGGGATTACAAGCGTGCACCACCACGCCCGGCTCCTGCCCCATTTTTAAAAGTAGACTTCCCTTCGCTATGCTTTAGTAAAAGTTCTTTGGGAATTTCGGATCAGTGCTCAATTAACTAAATTTTAAACACATTTCCCCTTTGTGGCTCAACTTTTCACCTTTTAAACAAAGATTCTTTTCTTTCTTTTTTTTTTTGTGGTACTGGGGATTGAACCCAGGGGCATTCTACCTCCAATCTACACCCCCAGCCCTATTTTTTTATTCTTCATTTTGAAACAGGGTCTCACTAAGTTGCAGAGGGCCTCACTAAGTAGCTGAGGCTGGCCATGAACCCAGATCCTCTGGTCTCAGCCTCCCTAGTAATGGGATTAGAAGCATACACCACCATGCCCGGCTTTTTTTTTTTTTTTTTTTTGGTGCTGGGGATTGAACGCAGGTGCACTGTACCTCCAAGCTACACCTCCAATCCTTTTTTTTTTTTAATTTGGAAACAAGGTCTCACTACCTTGCTAACAGCCTCACTAAGTTGCTAAGACTGGCCTTGAATCTGTGAACCTACTGTCTCAGCCTCCCAAGTACTGGGATTACAGGTGTGCACCACCATGCCTGGCCACAAAGACTCTTTTCAATGAATATTTTTACATAGGTTTAATTTTTACAGTAGTTTGAGCTCATAGCAACATGGGGTAGAAAGTAGAGTTTCCTGTACAGTTTCTTCCCTGTGCTCACCTCCCTGTGCTACCCTCCCCTCCCCTTCCACCCCTGACCCCCTCATATGCACACATGAGAGTGGTTTATTTGTTATGATCCATGTTCTAGACCCGCCCTGCACCTGGAGATGAGTTCTCACCGCCTCACACCTTCCCTGCACCTGGAGGTGAGTTCTCATTGCCCCACACCCTCCCTGTACCTGGAGGTGAGTTCTGCCCCCCACACCCTCCCTGCACCTGGAGGTGAGTTCTGCTTCACACCCTCCCTGCACCTGGAGGTGAGTTCTGCTTCACACCCTCCCTGCACCTGGAGGTGAGTTCTCACTGCCTCACACCCTCCCTGCACCTGGAGGTGAGTTCTCACTG
>PVJS01021040.1:0-31929 GCA_004027185.1 Glis glis
ACTAAGGGGGGGGGGAGAGAGAGAGAGAGAGAGAGAGAGCTGAGGCTGGCCGCGAAACTGGATCCTCCGGTCTCTGCCTCCCAAAGTACTGGGATTACAAGCGTGCGCCACCACGCCCGGCCCAATTATTTTTATTCAATAATTATTAGTAGTATTGACATCTTGACTATTATTTTTTATTTTGAGGTCTTAGAGTAAAATTGATTTTTTTCTCTCACATAGGTGTAATTAAGTTGAAAGCAGTATTCTGAACTTTCACATTGGTTATAGAGTCTAATAATGATCTTTGCAATCCACTAATAATAGTTAAGTGTTTAAGCATTGTAAAAATCATGTTATCTTAGGAAGAGTTCTAAGGAATATTATATTCATTCTATTTTATTTTATTTATTTAGTTGTTTATTTATTGTGGTACTAGGGATTTAACTCAGGGGTGTTCTAGCTGTTAGGTACACCCAGCCCTATTTTTTATTTTGAAACAGGGTCTTACTAAGCTGTTCAAGGCTTTGCTAAGTTGCTGAGACTGGCCTCGAACCTGTGATCCTCCTCTCTCAGCCTCCTAAGTACTGGGATTACAGGAGTATGCCACCACACCCAGCTTTATATTCATTTTAAATCGGAAGAAGTAAAATGTTTGATTACATTCTTTGATGTAATACGGCTCGTTTAACTCATTATCTAGTATTATCTAACTCTTACTGCAAATATAAGAAATGCATAATAAGCATTTGATTGTGGACTCCCTGAAATTCTTTACCCCAAATTCCTAACACAGAGCCCCAATGATTAGATGTTGGTTGAGCAGCAAAGAATAGGGACCTAGAATTGTAAAATGATTCTATCCTAATCCTTACTAAAACAATTTTATTATATCAATGAGATTTTGTAAAAAGTAAATGTGTATTTTAATATCTTTTTACTGCTTCTTTCCATTTTACTATTAAAGAGTTAATGATTGACAGATGGGACAGTAATTGATTATTCCACTATGCCTATTTTTGAAAGATACAGTATTTATTGGCTAGAAAGGTGACCAATAATTTAGATAACGTATTCCTATTCCACATATTTATTGTGTACACAATAAAAGATGTTGGTTCTTTAATATGATTTACAATTAATTCATTCTATTTTCTAGTAAAATTTTTGCTGGTTAAAGTACATTTCAAGCAAATGCGATTTTCAGTAAACTGGAAAACTGGAGGAGAATGAAGGTTCATATTTCCTTACCCCCAAACCACAGGTATATATATATATGTTTTTTAGTTTAGAATTTTTTAGATTTTGGAAAGAAAATAGTATGTCATATATACTGTGTGATGGATATTATTCTCAGGTGGGAACTGGGTAGCATTTTATTATGAGAACATTAACATAATAAAAACATTTATATTGCTACAATGAAAAGTATAAATATTCTTTGTAAGTAGAATAAGTAAATATAAGTAATCTCATAATAATTCAAATGAAGTTTTGCCAGTAAGTGAGTTTGGTGGTTTATTTGGATTTCAGAATTTTTGTAAAGAATTGTGGGGGTAACTCAGCATTAAGAGATTAAGAGAATGATTAAGAGAATGATGCATCTGCACCCTGTGGTGTTCCATCTCAAAAGACTTACCTAAGAGGCTAATAAATTGATTCTGAGTTCTGGGCAAGATTCTATTTGGGGGGTTCAGTTACTGGGGACAGAACCCAGAGGCATCCTACCTTCAAGCTACACCCCCAGCCCAATTTATTTTTTATTTTAAAACAGAGTCTCACCAAGTTGCTGAGGATCTTACTAAGTTGCTGAGGCTGGACTCTCACCTCCTATCACAGCCTCCCGAGTATTGAGATTACAGGAAGGCATCACCTCACTTAGCTGAGATTCTTTTTATTATGAGTTTATGGTGATCGGCTGGATTAGTGAACTAGAAACTGTCCTATCTCCGTATCTTCAAGTCTTTCTATTTGGCTTGGCCAAATTCCCTAGGGAAGGCTCTTCCAATTTTTTTATACTTTTATTGGTGAATTATAGTCTTATAGTCTCACATGGTAATGTAGCAAATAGTGATAGTGACATACATGCACAGGGGGAAAGCATACAGAATATATTTTTTCACTTAGCTTTCAGAATTCAGTGTGCTAATCCTGGCCCTCAACTCTGTCCAAAGTCCCAAAGTTCACAGGACTCCTCCATAAAATAAACCTTCCATATTTACCAGTGTAGGTTGAGAGAAAGTAGACAACTTTTTGAACTGTGGGGGAGAATGGGGATTTGACAACTCTCTAACGAAGAACATATCTAACTCTCCAATTCCAATTACTGAAAGAAGTTTTCATCCCCTAAAATCTGGTCCTTCTTTAATTCAAGTGAGAGCAAAGTAGCATTTAGGACAGCAATTAGATATTTGGATTGGAACACTTTAGTTTCTTTGAACCATCTGATATTTGAGAAAGATGGTGGAATGGATGAGCTGAGCTATTATTTCATAATTCCCACTACGCTCTCATTCTGTTTGTATGGAATCAGAAAGAAATAATACTTATCTCTTCACACAAAACCCAATGAATTTACTAGATTAAGATTGAAATCATGTTCCTTTTTGTGTATGAGTCTGTTGTTTTTGTTGTTGTTGTTAAGTTTAAAATAGAATATTAACCTAATAGAATATTTACTTTAATGGTACTTTTGCATCTCGTAAAACTAGGATTAAAGGTAGACACTATTTATCAGGTTATCTAAAAATCTCTCAGGTATGAAAGGTCAGCATATACTCATTATTTTAATAAGTCACCGGGAAAAACAAATCTCGTATGGGATGAATTTATATTCTCTCATGTATTCTACCATAATTACTACCCCACTCAATGTAGTGCTATTTTTTGCTTTATTTCACAGGAAAATAAAAGTATAATTCAGACTCAGTTGCAGTAATGTATATGAAATGTAAAATAATATTAATTTATTTGCTCTTACTAATGTATTTTATTGAAAAAATGTTTCATGGGACTACTTTTTTATCTTTAATTATTTGTTGCTTCAATATTTCTACAATAGTCAAAATGTAAAAATCAAATAAGAATAATTGTCAAATGATGAATTCAATATAGGGATATAGGACATATGATCTTTGACCAAGTTTCTTTTTATCTTCTCCATAATATGTGTTTTTTATGTAAGCTAGAACTGTGGGGAACTAAAAGCATTTTACTGAGGAAATCTTTATTGGTGATGGGCAGAATTCACCAAAATGTAGTTAAATACCCCTGGATGACAATGTGAATACTCAGTCATCCTTTCCCTATCTCCCACAATGTGGACAGCACACAACATGGATTTGATTTTAATAGTACAAAATGACTGACATGAATATGGACTTGACCAAGGGTAGGATGTACTACATTCAAGTTCACAAAGCCTATGTATAAGAGAAAAATAAAATAAAATTCTCTGTGGAAATCTTCTTTGTACTTAACCACTGTCAAATAAGAAATGGTTTGTATAGACTTAATGTTGGTACCCCCTGAAAAACAATTTATATGTGCAAATCTAATTCATCATGTGATGGTATTTTGATGTGGGGCTTTGGGAAGGTGATTAGGTCCAGAGAACTTATAGAATAGGCCCTGGAGACATGCCTTGCTCCTTCTGCGATGAATATGCAGAGAAAAGATGGCCATCTAAGAATCAGAAAGCAGACCCTCACCAGATAACTAACCTCCCAGTGCCTTGGTTTGGGATTTCCCAGTCCCCAGAACTGTAGGAATGAAATTTCTGTTGGTTGTAAGCCACCAAGTCTATTATGTCTTATTGTAGAAACTCTAATCCAAGATAATGCTTAACTGCTTAGCACTTATCTTCTCTTAGCCTATAATCAAATAATTCTTGGACCCAATATTCTTAAAATTTTAGACATATCTGCCAAACCATCTTCTATATTTAATTATTTGGTAGGTTTCTCCAGTCACTCATTTCTGATTTTCTTGGATTTGGGATTGCTCTGTGTGCTATGAACCATGGGGACCACATTCAAAGAAAAACTTGGATTCAGCAGGAGAGATAGCAATAAAGCTCCATTTACTATCTCCAAAGCTACAGTGTACCGGTGCACCTATGTAAATAGTGAACTCATTTACATAGATCCACACCCACCTATGTAAATGTCAAACCATAAATTTTAACAAGATAACAAAAAATTGACCCTATTCATCTTATGGTTTCTATAAAGCCCTTCTTTTCTATACAGGGATTTGTTAATTTTATCACAGACAGGTTTAATATCTATTTGGACCACTGAAATGCATATGATTGACCTGAGCCTCATAGATGAGATAATTTTGCATAAGAACAAAAAAGAAAGGAATGGATAATCAAAATTTCTTTGTGAGTTATAATAATTTTGGGGTGTGTGATGAAGAAAAATATTTCAAAAATATATGCCATATTAAACAATTAAAAAATGTTACAGATATTGATAAGATAGTGCATTTATCTAAAATCATTATTTCATAAAGAATCTAAATTTAAAAGGTGATTTATTACTAAGGATATAAAATTATTTTGACCACACAAAGTGACCAAATTAAAATATGTTCCATACAGTCATCACAAATTCTCCTTCCATACTAATAGGCTCTGATTTGCTGTTAAAATTCTTGAGTTTTCCTCTGGAAGGTCTGACACTACTCTGGACTTTTCTTTTGGCTTTAGAGTGATCTTTAATCTAGAGACTGAGCAACATGGATTTCAATACTTACTGACTTCTCTTTGTTTTGTTTCCTTCCATATGTTAACATATGCAGTTGTAGCAGATCTTAGAAATCAGGTTACTTTCAGAACTCTTCTTATGTGTCAGTAACTCAGGATTATTTAGAATTCATTTGATTCTCAACAATGTTCTAGAAATGGCTAAGCCAAGATCTTCAAAATGCTTCTAAAGCCCAATGTCTCCATACTCTAACATAGCTCCTTAGCCACCAATATTTTGTGAAATTCTGAAATAGTTTACTGAAACATCTGAGAAGTGTTTAGCTTCTGAGGATTGACACTATACATCCAATTAGCTTTCGTTTTCACTTTCTATGGGATCTTTCAGAAATTGGTTTCCAAGATTAGAAGATTAAATGCCAATACAGGAATACTTTGATGTTTCCAAACCTCAGATGTAGACAGTTTCTGAGACTCAGTCCTGTAGATTCCAATGGGAACATCTCCAGTAGAAGAACACAGCTTCTGATAAAGTCTGGCATACGTTCTGATCCATAAGTCATCCTCGGTGATTTTCATCTATAATATATATGAATTATTTGCATAATATATGTTTAACAAATAAAAACCCAGTGATTACTTTTTAATTCTTTTTTTTTTCAGTACCGGGGATTGAACGCGGGGCGTTCTACCTCCGCGCTACACCCCCGGCCCTATTTTTTATGCTTTATTTTGAGACCGGGTCTCACGAAGTTGCGGAGAGCCTCACTAAGGAGAGAGAGAAAGAGAGAGAGAGAGAGAGACAGGGAGAGAGAGAGTGAGAGCTGAGGCTGGCCGCGAACCCGGATCCTCCGGTCTCCGCCTCCCAAAGTACTGGGATTACAAGCGTGCGCCACCACGCCCGGCACTTTTTAATTCTTAAAATCAGAATTTATTAATATTTTGAAATCTCATATGAGATGAAATCTCATACTTGCTTAATTATGTATTAAATTTGTTTATTTTACTCCCACTCAGCTAATCCTGGGAGTGTACCCAAACTTAAGCAATTTAAGTAGTCATCTGGTACTCAAATTTAAGTACTCAATTTAAGTACTCAATTTAACTATTCAACTAATATATGATAATGAGTTCTGGTCTTTATTAGCTATTTATAAATCTGAACTACTAGCAAACAATTTACTCAATACATGTGGCCATAGTATACTTTTTCATAAAACGCAAAGGTTGAATCAGGCCTGGTAGCCTGCACCTATAGTTCCAGGAACTCAGGAGGCTGAGGCAGAAGGATAACTTGAGCCCAAGAGTTCCAGACTAGCCTGAGCAACAAAGCAATTCCCCATCTCAGAAAAACAAAACAAAACAACAACAACAAAACCCAAAAGAGTTCAACTCTGTTATCACTATTTTCCTGGAGAGCATGGCTTCTTATGTCTGAACCTATCAGTCTCCAATTGTCAGCTAGAGAGATTACTTGTTCTGAATTTTGTACAGAATGGCTGTGTGCTCTGATTATTGATTAAAAATATTTTCCCTGGAAATGCTTAAAGCAATTCAAAAACCTCAGATGTAATTATCTGGACACACATTAGAAAAAAATAATTCATAATTATAGAACACTTAGCCAAAGTACATGGTAGATGGATTCCAGAAACTTCTCTCAGAACAACTTTCTATTCCAGGGATTATTAACTTACAGAACAAAGAAACCCTGATCCTGGTATCGTGTCTAGTCCCAGCAGAAGTCTGGTGATAGAAATCATATAATCTTTCACAAATGACTGCAATATAAACAAAACATACATATACATTATGTACATGAGATATGTAGAATCAGTAACATTGTGAACATCTACTTCTAAATGATGAGCTCTCCTAACATAATTAAACTTCCATTAAAAGGAAATAAAAATCTATCCTGTCAATATCCTTAAATAAACATACATAGTTAAGCTGTTCATAAGAAAACATAGGAAATAATTATGATTTAGAAATAACAACATGTAAATTTTATGTGTGCTACCAGGCAAAACATTTCGAGATGTTTTAACAACAAAAAATACGAATTGAAATAAAATGATGAGTATTATAAAAATTAAAATAAATTTGCAATGAAATATTTCAACCATTCTTTGTTTTAATATTACTCTCCATACTAGTAAATAAACACATTAGTAAATAAATGATAAACATAAACTATGTTATATGTTAAATTTAAACATATAAATATGTTTAAATAAAATATTAGTAAATAAATGATAAACATAGTTTATCATTTATTAGTACCTATATTCTCTTTCTAAACTACTCCATGCTAAAATGGAGCCTCTTAATTTTTTTTGAATCATTGTATTTTCCTGGAATGTCTGAACATCTCTCATATTGGGACAATTGAAAACTAGAACAGTCTTTATAAACACATAGACTTTTATTAGTAAGATATTAGAGAAAGCATGATTAAAAATCATTCCCAGAACTGGGAATGTAGCTCAGTGGTAGAGCACTTGCTTAGCATGCATGAGTCTCTAGGGTTCAATCCCCAACAAAGTAATTTAAAAACTTTTTTAAAAAAAGTTAAGGAAAAAGAATTATTCCCAATAGACATAAATAAATAATCTATCAAAATCCCAGCTGATGAAATTTTCTAGGTTTTACTAATTCTGAAATCCTCTGGCTAAAGTGTTCTTAAAACAAATTGCAGTTATAAATTATATCCATCAAGCCGGGTGTGGTGGCACACACCTGTAATCTCAGTACTTGGGAGGCTGAGACAGGAGGATAGCAAGTTTGAAGCCAGTCTCAACAACTTAGCAAGGTTCTCAGCAACTTAGTGAAACCCTGTTTCAAAATATAAAGTAAAATAGGGCTAGGGGTATAGCTCAGAGGTAAAATGCTCCTGGTTTTAATCTCCAGCCCCACAAAAATAAAAACATTATACCCACCATTTTTAATGAAATTGAATATAATTCACTAAGATAGAAAATATTACAGCAAATTAGTGTACTATATTGTGAGATTTTTCCTTCAGTTATACACACAGACATATGCACACATACATATATGCATGCAGGTATATATTGGATTGAAATGCAAAATATGATGTTGACTTTGTTTTAATTACAACACTTTAAAAACTTTAGTTCTAGTTCACTCTGCAGAATCTCAGTAAACAACTAATTTTCTGTATCTCTATAACAATAAACATGAGGCAAAAATGAACAGGAAGAAAAAGCTACCATTTTCCTCTTGCACAAAAGTGTTCTTTATTTTATGTATTAAAGTTTCTCAAGTTATTAATTAACTTACATATTAGACTTTTTAAATATATAGGATACTATAGCTTAAAAATATGAAAACCACCTGTGATCCCAATACTTGGGGGTCTCAGACAGGAGAATCGCAGATTCAAGGCCAGTCTCAGCAACTTAACAAGACTCTCAGCAACTTAGTGAAACCCTGTTTCCAGATTAAAAAAAAATAGGACTGGGGGTGTAGCTCAGAGGTAGAATGTCCCTGGGTTCAATACCCAGTACCACAAGAAAAGGAAGGAAGGAAGGAAGGAAGGAAGGAAGGAAGGAGGAAGGAAGGGAGGGAGACCAGTAGTTCATAATAGCATTGAAGCATCTGTCTGCTATTGATATAAAATCTTCAGTTTCAACAATTTTATTTTATTTTTTTTTTTTGCAGTACTGGGGATTGGGCCCAGGGGCATTCTACCACCAAGCTACACCCCCAGCCCTATTTTTTATTCTTTATTTTGAAACAGGGTCTTACTAAGTTGCAGAGGGCCTCACTAAGTAGCTGAGGCTGGCCATGAACCTGCGATCCTCCTGTCTCAGCCTCCCAAGTACTGGGATTACAAGCGTGCACCACCATGCCCGGCTCAACATTTTTAATCAAACTCTCCCCTGCAATTCTCTTCTTTTTTTTTTCAGGTTCTGCCAGACAACCTTTTATTACATCATAAAAGCAACGCTAGGCACTAGATCTTATAAAATATGTTCTGACCAACTCTAAAACTTTCTGAAATTAAAAATGCATAACCACATCTGTAAGATTTTTATTTATTTATTTATTTTTGCAGTACTGGTGATTGAACCCAGGGGCATTCTAACTCTGAGTTACACCCCCAGCCCTATTTTTTATTCTTTATTTTGAAAGACGGTCTCACTAAGTTGCGGAAGGCCTAAATAGCTGAGGCTAGCCGCGAACCCGGATCCTCCAGTCTCAGCCTCCCAAGTACTGAGACTACAAGCGTGCACCACCTCGCCCGGCTCTGTAAGATTTTTAATGAACAAAAAAGTTAAATACAAACTTTCATATGCAAAATAGATTATTGTCTTAACTGACAACCTCAGAGCCAAATACTAAATCTTTTACAGTTAATTCTAAATTACTTGTTTGAACTATTTATTTCTGAAAGGAATGTTAGTCAAATGCCACTCCCTACTGAAGACCAGGAGGGACATCAGTGGGGAGAGGAAGGGAGTGTCAGTTCACTCTTCTAATGCTGGAGCAGTAACTGCTAACTTGACATTAGGGGTCTCCCTTTTTTGAGCCTTGAAAATGCCAGAGGAAACGAAAATGCTGTGGTATAGGGTCCTGTTCCTTTTCAGAGAAGTCTGAAACCACAGCATTGGCACAGTGTTGTGGAAAAGTACGGCCAAGGACCTCTGACTGTCTGCTGTCTTCAGAAGGGCATCATGGTCATCTTAGAGAGATGTCCCTTTCTGGAACTGAGGTGACTTGGCTTACTCTTGAAACTGGATTCAAAGTAAAAGTAGACCCTAAATCTTTATTTTCATTCCCAGAGCTGGTTGAATAGAAACCTCAGAACTCTAAGGGCTGGCCTGAGCTGTCTGTTTCAAAAGATACTATTCAATTTAAAGCTATTTTTCCTCAAAGTTTATAAATATATATATATATATATATATATATATATATATATATATATATTAAGCTGAAATTAAGTTTTGTACTCATTAGGATTAACATCCCCCCACCCCACCCCCACTGAGGTCTGTGGAAGAAGATTTAGTATTTGGCTCTGCAATTCTCTTCTTAAGACATTATAAGAATGTGTGAGTGGCAATGGAATTCGGGTGGGAGCCCTGACCCCCGAGTAGCCCAGGAATGTGTCTGCAAACTCTAGGGCCAATAGGAGTATTTATTCTCCTCCGTTGTGCCGGCTCCGCACTCATCTGGCGTCAGCAGATGGTTCCTGACATTGCTAGAGGCACACTCGTGGGCACAACTAGCTCAAAGGCCATCAGAAAAGCTTTAGCTATCTTTGGATTTGTTTATTCAGTCAAGCAACTACAGAGGAGTATATATATAAATATATAATCCAAAAGAGGAACGAGCAAATGCTTAAATGCTTAATTTGAGATTAATGTTATCAAATAATGTAAAGCCCTATGAACATAGTTTTCCTTTTAATGGAAATAGTTAGAGATTCCCTGGTTACTTAAATTAGAGAATATAAAATATTACTATTGTTCAGTGGTTGGCAAAAATAATAAAAGATTACACTTATGTGAAGGAGCGTCTCCGTGGATGTCTTAGCTATGATAAAATGACAAGGACAACTCAGCATTCATGAAAAAACCAAATGGCTGTTTGTTGTAAAATCTTGATTATGTTTTTCTGAAGTAAGCAGTAACTAGAAGATGCCTAAAATCTTTTCAGGTTTTGGTTTTTTTAAATGTGTATTGACATCAGTTTGGTCCTGTATCTGAAACCTGAGTGTGGGGGGAGAAGAAGACATATACTAGGAGGATTTTTAAATTAATAATATTTTCTTATCATTTTTTATTCCAGAAATATGCTTGGAGTCATATGAAAAAACATATTAAAATATCACAATAAATACCCTAGGACACTGGCACAAAAAATGCCTAAAATAACTTCCATATGTTATATTCTAAATAGTATTTTCTTATAAAATCTTTTATAGGACTTACGTAATAAATACATATAAAATATTGAATAATTCCAGAACCAATATTAGCGTCTTAAAATGTTATTATTATTTATTTAAATAAAATATAAACAAAAGATAAAAGAACCACCTTTGAGAGGAAATCAAGTATTGCATACCTGATATAGAAGCGTGTCCAACATACTGATGCTAAACACTCTTCCAGCAGCGAAAGGCAGTCGGAACATAAAGGCCAAATTAGAACCTCTTTCCCGTTCTTTCTGTTCAGAAATTTGAGGTGGAAAAATTTGTGAGCATTCTGTATTTTATGCATTTTTACCTATGTAAATTTTTGACATATATGAAAAATATATTCTTACTGTATGATTCCTAGCTTAAAATTATACTTTTAACATATTCTTTTAATTTTCATAAACAACTTTTATGAGTCAATTGAAACACCAAATGATTAAGAAGGCTTCATCCTTTCATGCATTAAACATTTATTTCCTCTTCAAACAAGGGATGACAAAGGAAACAAATGAGAGAAAAGTAATTTAATGAGATACAAATAAAAAACTAAAGTCACATGAGGTATCATAACACTTCAAAGATTTGCTTTGAAATTAGCTCATATGTGAGGACAAAGGGCATGTGGGAGCCTGCTAGGGTCTTAAATATTTGCGTCACTCCAAAATTCATAGGTTGGAGTCCTAGCGGCCGACTTGATGGTATTAGAAGGTGCGGAGGTTGATTAGGTCATGGAAGTGCAGCTCTGGTGAGTGGATTAGGGCCCTTACAGAAAAGAGAGACTCTTAACCCCTTCCACCACACACCAAACCAAAGATGGGCCCTCACCATGCATCAGATCCACCAGCACCTTGATCTTGGATGTAACCACCAAAACCATGAGAAATAAACATTTGTTGTTCATAAACAACCAGTCTATGGTACTTTGTTGTAGTAGCTCAGAAAAATTTAGGCCTATCTTGTCCAGTGGTTCTAGATTCTCATCAGCTTAGTTTACTTCTCCATCCACCTCTTAAATTGTCAGCCATGCACATTTGCAAAAAAGCAATGTATTTATTTATTTATTTATTTATTTTTATTTTGCAGTACTGGGGATTGAACCCAGGGGCATCCTACCTCCGAACTATACCCCCAGCCCTATTTTTTATTCTTTATTTTGAAACAGGGTCTCGCTAAGTTGCGGAGGGCCTCACTAAGTACCTGAGGCTGGCCGCGAACTTGGATCCTCCGTTCTCAGCCTCCCAAGTACTGGGATTACAAGCGTGTGCCACCACACCCAGCTAAAAAGAAAAGGCAATGTATTTATGTGTGTGTGTGTGTGTGTGTGTGTGTGTGTTGCTATGATATATATGGTAGTTTCTTTAAAAATTCTGTTGCTATTATCTCCCCTTAAAAAATAAAAGACTGAGAGCACATGTAGAATTTGTTGAATGGAATTTCTTAAGGAGAGCAAGTTAACTGAGTACTTAACAAATGATAACCTCAAAAATGCTAGCTTCTTTTGCTGCCAACCTGGAAAGACTGATCCAGCTAAGTGAGTAAGACATCAATCTTCAGTTCTTGAAGCAGCTGAGGTAAGCCTTGATTTTTTCTTTATACATATAATACTGGGGATTGGACCCAGGGACATTCTACCTCCACCCCCAGTCCTTTTTTATTTTTATTTTGAAACAGGGTCTTGTTAGTTTGCTGAGGGTCTCACTACTCGCTGAGGCTGTCCTTGAATCTGTGATCCTCCTGTCTCAGTCTCCCAAGTACTGGGATTACAGGCATGTGCCACCATGCCTAGCTAAGCCTTGATTTCTAATGCAGCAAACTTGGGAGATCTCGAGGGAAAGGAAGCCTCCAATTCCCCCTTGTTGAAAATGGTTTGGGTGTGGGTACTTCAGAGAACAAGTCTCAGAAATGAACTAGGGCTACTGCTGCTGCTTGTGTCATGATGATATGAAAATGATTTGACTCCAAGACTTCCCTTGAACAAACCAATGAGGTTGGGACTCACCAAGAGCCAGACCCAGGAGCAGAGGAGTTATTGCAACACCTTGATGGTGCTATAGTTGACGAAATGGTCCAGGCTATAAGAGTATCCTCAGTTGAGATGCATGGACAAAGTAAGGAAAAGGATAGGCAAATAGCATTTTTTTTTAGTATGTCATTTACATCATAAAATATTATGTAATATATTAACCTAGGAGTTAAGGGTGCTTAATTGGTTTGTTTTGTTTGGTACTAGGAACTGAATTCAGGAGTGTTCTACCTATGAGGAAGACCCTCAACCCTATTTTATTTTTAGTTTTGAAAAGGGGTCTTACTAAGTCGCTGAGAGACTCACTAAGTTTCTGAGATTGACCTCAAACCTGTAATTCTCTTGTCTCAGCCTCCCAAGTACTGGGATTACAGGCGTGTGCCACCGTACCCATCCAAGGGTACTTAATTTGAACACACCATGTAAGTGGCTTGGAAACTATTAGAATTAGCTACTCTTATTGTGGGATAGGTAGGTTTTCCTGTGACTCGGGAGCAAATCTAGCCATTATGGTGTGACAAGCATCCTACAGGGGACAGAGCCATCGGTATCTTAAGTCCAAGTTAAAGTGAGTGGTCAGAATGAAGTGTCGTGGCTCCTGAGCACCCGTCCGGGATTTATGTCAGGCAGGCCTGGTGGGAAAGAGCAAGATTGCTGGGGCTTCACGTGGCTTGTCTGGTCTCCTTTCCAGGGGTTTTGAAGGGTGACTTCTTTTAGCTGGACTGCAGCATTCTACGCCAAGGTTCATCTTCCCTGTTCACTATTTTATTTCTCTAGCCAACCAGGGACATAGGACCCATGGCAAAGCATATTTTTATGCTATTGAATTTTTGTCTTACCACCTCTTTTTTTGACCAGTTTTCTCCTTTTCCTTTGATGTCAGATTTAGCTGCAGTGAAACTAAACAAAACATGAATCTGTTCATATTTAGGCCAAGAGGCTAGAGAGGCATATGAAAGTGTACTGATGGTGATTAGGTGTGAAGTGGGGGCACAAGGTGTGTGTAATGGCAGACACAGATGGACACAGATGGAGACCCAGAGGCCAGGGATGGTGGCCCATGTCTGTAATCCTAGTACTTGGGAGCCTGAGACAGGAGGATCACAGGTTTAGCCACTTAGTGAGATCCTCAGCAGCTAAGCAAGACCCTATTTAAAAATAAAAAAAGGACTGGGGGTGTAGCTTGGAGGTTGAATGCTCATGGGTTCAATCTCCAGAGCACCCCCACACCCCAAAAAAAGAAGATGGATATCCAGAGGAGCTGAGGATACTGGGCAGACTTCAATATATAAAGGGGGATATGGTAGCAAATACTGATTGAAAATCTAATAGAATGAATACTGAGAAAAGACATTATTTACTATTTAGAACATGGTTCCAACCCCAGCCTTTGCTCTACTTTCTCAGTGTGTAAACAACCAGTCTTTGGCTTTAAATATTTTATCTAGGACTTCTAAGTCCTTATGTTAGCTTTCATATCTTTCCCAAACTCCAATTATGTTGCAACTCGAATACCACTCTGTAAACCTAATCTCATGTTTTATTAGAAAGAATGCCACAACATGTTGGGTAATCTCTTACCTAGTAAATCAGTCTCACATATTGCTAACTAGTCAACCAGAGCATCTCTGCCCTCTCCCGACCCAGTACATCCATCACATTTTTAAATTCCAACACCAATCCATACAATTATCTTACAGCTTTACTCTTCTACATCATACTGTGTTAACACATGCTGGGGCACAAATCTACTGTTGATTTTCCAACCTCAAATCTTTGTCACTTTAAGACATCCTACATAATGCTACCCAGCTCTTGTGTGTTTGTGTGTGTGCATTGTAATCATATGTCATGATGAAGTTCAGAGGCTAGAGACATTCATGCACACAATACTCAGTAAGCCTCCCAACTTCCACCCTGCTTCCTCACCCTCCTCATGCATGTGAAGTTGGTGTATTGAGATTGGCGTTGATAATTTTGTGTATGTATGTTGTGTCCACTGAAGTGTTTCCTTCATCGAAACTTCCTCCTCCCACTGGGCTCCCTCCCTTAGACCCCCTCCATCACTCTACTATAGTTTCTCCTCCTTTGTCTAGAGTCTCTTTTGTATCCTAATTTCTCCCTAGCTTGCACACAAGAGGGGAAAACATCAGACATTTCATTTTTTTGTGACTGACTAATCTCACTTAGCATAATATTCTCTAGTTCCATCCATTTTCCTGCAAGTGACATAATTTTGTTCTTCTTTATTGCTGAGTAGAATTCCATTGTGTGTATATCCCATAATTTTGTAATTTGTTCTTCTGCTGATGGAAACCTTGGCTGGTTCCATAATTTTGCTATTGTAAACTAACATTGTGATGCCTTTCTTTTTTTAATAATCTAAGCACAGCTTAGTTTACCTAAATCAGACTTTCCTGGACATGTCTGAAGAACCCAGAAGCAGGACTTCTGTGAAAAACCAACATTTCTTCATGGAAAGATCTTGCTTTAGCAATGTCCAGGCAAAAAGCTTGAATCTATGGCTAGCTCAGTGAGTCAGGTGGCTGATCCTGGATGTGAAGTGGTTTCTTTCACTCAGATTATCCCTGCTGAACCATTTTTTGGCTGAGAAATACATTGCCTAAATCCAGTGAGTTACCCTCTAACTTTACTTAAAAGACATAACCAATACCTAAAATGTCATTTTATTATCCACCCGCATTCACATAGTTCTTTCATTCAATTATATCATGTAACACATTTGATTTTTTGAAACATAAGTTAGGGTTTGGATTTGGGTTGCAAGGTCAGTGGCCATGTCCACCCGTGAAAAACATGGATGTGACGGGCAGCGCGACCTGCACATGGCCTGGACGTTGGTTCTGGTCATACACGCAAGGCCTTGAGCCGGGCGTCGCCCCTACTAGTTACGTGACCATGTGCGAGTTACTTCAACTCCATTTCTCAACTTTATCACCTGTGCAGTGGGGTCATATTGGCATCTACATCCCATTATGTCTGTAATAAATAAGATAAAACATCTAAATTTATTGTACATAGTAAGTACTTAATAAAGTCTATTTTACATTATTAATCATTGAATATGTTAAATTATGAATCACCTCAAGGACTTGGTATTGCTTTCTTTCTGTCATGCTACTTCCTAAGCTTTTACTGGACTAGTCTGGTATTATCATAGTAGGTCAAATATTAACTCCTTAAAGAGGCCAGGCCTTTCTTTAATACATGAAAGTAGACCTTCCCCAGTTAGTGGTCTTTCTTTCATTTTAAAATATGTAAGTACTTATTTGTTTTTAAAATTTATTTATTAATTGTCTTAGACCATCAGTTTGATAAGAACAGAGACCGTGTTTTTGCTTCAACAATGCCAAACATAGTGCTTGGCACACAGATGGTTGATGACATTTTATTTGTTCACTTGTAATAATTGTCTACATCAATAAAAATCATCGCATAGTTTAAAGCTTATAACACTCATATGCAGGAAGCAAGAAATTAAAAATCTGGAGTTAACTTCATATCTCTCTTCTTACTTCAGTTTTATAATAGAGGTTTGAAGATATAAAGGGCCATAATATTTATGTTATATGAAGTTCTCTTGCTTTAGTATTTATTTTGGCCATTGAATTTTACAAGATACATTATATATTTTTATTATTGCTTCTAGTACAATCATAGACTATAGTTACATGTATACATAGAGAGAGAATGCATAGTGGGAAGGAAATATATACATATACTTTATTTTATATATAAATATAATTTATATTATATATAATATATATAATATATATTTATTATAATAAAAATATAATGTATATAATATAAAAATATATAAATATATATATATATTCCCACTATATTTAAATATATTCCCTTCCTCCTAAATATATATGTGTTATATGTTATATGTTATATAACATATATATGTATTTCCTTCCCACTATGCATTCAATTGAAGTTTCAGTCAAAATGTTGTGTTTACCTAATAATCAATTTTCTAAAATACCTAAAAGAAATCTGAGATGTTTAAACCACGACTTAAACATTCCAGACACGAATATATTTGGTTTTACCCATCTTTTTCATTAGGCTTGCTATCATGAACATATGCCTTTCTTGGAAGAAGGAATTTGTTTCTGGCAAAAATTTTGTTTCCTCTATTCTGTGTCCGTCCAATACCATATGGAAGGAGATGATAAAATCATTGGACTTAATAGAACAGTGTGGGAGGTGAAAATACCAAGAATTTTGTTGGAACAAATTAATGGCTTATATCCTCTGCTTTTTAAATTAGAATTTTTTTACATTCCTTCATTTTTCACTCTGGGCCCAATCATAATGTAACCCCCAATTTAGAGACTTTTCTCAGAATTCATCCTACTTGACCTTTCTTACAGTGCTTACAGTCTATCCTAATTGTAGCGATCTTTCTTTTGATATCACTCTATCTCAGCTTCCAGACTACTCTTGAACTCCTCATACCTTTTCTCTGATTTGTCTTCTTCCTAGACTCTCTTTTATGAACTCCAAAATAAGGCTCTTAGCTAAAATCTTCTTCCTTGTGGTTCCCATCTTTTAAAGTATTATCTTTTATAAAGGCTTTAGGTTTATACATCAGTGTGCATAACTTTTGTGAGTGTACAAATGTATATATACATATACTTAAAATGTGTGTATATATGATGCATTTGTATATACACACACAAATATACATATGTATATTTCCCATTCTTTTTCTGAACTTCATTTTTGTATATATACTACAAATTTAATATATCTACTACAACCTTAATATACTTTAAGTAAATATTTCACCTACGTCACCAAAGTCAGTTCTATCTCATAATTCTCTCTAATCAACAACATAACTTCCTTGCCATTCCTAGACCAGGCCTTTATCATCTTCTCATTCATTCCCTTTCTTCCATAGTGCTCCTTTTCTGATGAAGATTTAAATGCCATATCAATTTGACGATTGCACACATCTGATGCTGTTACCTCCTCCATCTCCTAACTTACACCTACTGCAGCTCCCCACTTACTACGTAGAAATTCCCAACTCAGCATCCAAGGCCCTGCAAGGTCTGGCTCCCACACAGCTTTCCAGGTTGAGTTCTCAGTTCTTCCCAACATAGACTATTGATGAATCAGAGTGGCTGTCAGACTAAATCCTGGTAGCACCACACCACCATGCAGCTATTCAAGTACTTGTGTTATGAATAAGAGGTAGCTCAACTTGTCTGGACAGAAAAAGAAAAAGTAAGACACTGTGCTTTTGTTTGTTTTTATATATCTGTGTCACCATCAAATTATGAACTTGGTATGTTTTACTCAATTTTGTAACTCCTAGTATTTAGCAAGGCATTCGGCTCATAGTAGGTACTCAGTAAATGTTTATTCACTTGAATTTGAACTGAGAATGTATAATATATATTCTTGTTTTGCCTTCTTATTTTTATGTAATGGATATATTGAAAAAACAACTTTAAGCCGGGCGTGGTGCCGCACGCTTGTAATCCCAGTACTTTGGGAGGCGGAGACCAGAGGATCCAGGTTCGCGGCCAGCCTCAGCTCTCTCTCGCGCTCACGCTCTCTTTCTCTCTCTCTCTCTCTCTCTCTCTCTCCCTGTCTCTCTCTCTCTCTACTTAATGAGGCCCTCCGCAACTTCATGAGACCCTGTTTCAAAACAAAGTATAAAAAAATAGGGCCAGGGGTGTAGCGCGGAGGTAGAACACCCCTGGGTTCAATCCCCGGTACTGCAAAAAAAAAAAAAACAACTTTAATATTCTTAAACTATTTCTCGAGAAGATATTTCTAATCACTGTAAGATTCTTATCATTTTGTTCTAGTGGTGACTACAAAAGTTGTACATGACTTGTAGACATGACTATTTTCTCCCTGTTACAAATTTTTTCATATCAACTGGGTGTCCAACAATTCCACTCAGTTTTGACAATTTCTACCTGGAGTTGGCATAGACTCCACAGATTAAGGGGATGAGATTCACAAAACTGCTTCTACTTCAGTTACCAGCCATGAGTCTCAGGTGTTCTCAAGTTATCTGCATTTCTTCTCATCCAACTACAAATGTAGGGCTTCCTATAACCACTTGACGTTTGATAATTCTCCAAAATGACTCATGACAGGACTATACTTATTGATTTCATTTTATTATAAGTGAAACAAATGAAAAGGTACATAGGGAAAGTCTGGAAGGGTCCCCAGAGCATAGGATCTTCTGTATATCAATAAGATCACTAAGCAGGAAGCTCTCTAAGCCTCACTTTTTAGAATTTTTATTGAGGTTGCATTACATAATTAAATCAAAAGCCAAGTAATTGAACTCAATCCCAGCCCCTCGTCTCACCCTGGAGGTGAGAAGAGTGGGTGGCAGGGCTCAAAGTTACAACCTTCTAACAATGTACCTTATTTTTCCTGGTGAACAGGCTCCATCCTGAAACTACCCTGGGGACCCCCATGAGTCACCTGTTGGCATAAATCTGTTGTGGTTTAAAGGTATGAATAACAAAAAAAATTCCTATTACATAGGAAGTTCTAAGGGATTTTGAAGCTCAGAGCCAGGAACCAGGGACAAAGACCCGGGTTATTATATATATATATATATGTATATATATATACATATATATATATATATAATATAGATGATAATATTATATATATATATATAATAAATATTATATCACACTAGTCACCTCACATTTTCATTGCTTTGCTTCTTACTTCAGAGTTGCCATGATTATAAAGTGTAATTATGATCATGATTGGGGAATAGAAATAGTTTAAAGCAATTTTAAAGAAGCAGTCTTAGGCCAGGTGTGGTGGCTCACGCTTGTAATCCCAGTACTTGGGAGGCTGAGACTGGAGGATCCAGGTTCGTGGCCAGCCTCAGCTAGTCAGTGAGGCCCTCAGCAACTTTGTGAAACCTGGTTTCAAAATAAAGTACAAAAAATAGGGCCGGGGGTGTAGCTCAGAGGTAGAACACCCCTGGGTTCAATCCCCGGTACTGCAAAAAAAAAAAAAAAAACAAAGAAGCAGTCTTGAAGCATTTGTGCACACACATAAATAAAAGGCCTGAATAAAAGGATATTTTCTGAGCAGGGCATGGTGACTCATACCTGTAATCCCACTATGTGGGAGACTGAGACAGGAGGATCACAGGTTCACAGCCAGTTTCAACATTTAGGCCCTCTGCAACTTATTGAGACCCTGTTTCAAAAAAAAAAATAAAAAAGACTGGGGGGTGGGGGAGTGTAGCTCAGAGGGAGTTTACCCCTGGGTTCAATCCCAGTACTACTACTACTACTACTACTACTACAGAAAAAGGCTTTATTTTTTCTGAAACATATGAAAATAAGAGAAAGGAAGTAAGACTTGGGAGGGAAATGTGACAAAACATTTTTCTATCGCTGTCTTCCTCTTCTCTGTTTCTGTTTCCCCCAATCTCTTCATCCCCACTTAGCTCTTCTACTGTGTTCTTATGCCTGTTGCACCTACTTTGTTAGCAGTGCCAGTGGCCTGCAAACATGAGAATCACTGAGCAAAGAGTAGTGCTGGTGAGAACATTTAGAAAAGGATAATGTAAACAATCAGCAAAAAAGTAGACAATGATGAAAGATAGGTCGGATGGAAAGCAGAATGCAAACAAAACTATGACGTTCAGGGTATGTTTTAGTAGTGTTTGAATTGGAAGAAACGAATTGTGATGTCCATGTAACAGAAAATGCTGACTGTAGAATTAATCCATTGCCTAATTCTTTTGAGGCATATAAGGACCACAGGTCTCAGACTCCCTGAAGTGAGGTACCGTTGTGTGCTTGAGTTAGCCAGCGACACACTAGTGGAAGTGTTGTGTGCTGTTCCAGTCCTGCCCTAAAAAACTTCCGTCCATTTACTATTGGTATATGTTTACTGCTATACGCTGCAGAGATTAAGAGCCTCCAAGATCTAAAAGATAACTGCTTCTAGATATCAACAGACTAGGAAATGAAACTGGGGAAAAAAGTCTTTAAACCAACAAATTCCCATTCAAAACTATTGTCTCAATAACCCCATGGTGCCTTCCCTGAAAATGAGATAAATGCATGGATTGAAAAGATAAATAAATTTAAAAACTATGGTAAGGAAGGACTTTGGGTATATGTCTGGCCATAAAACTGAATAGAAGCAAGTATACAATAAGTGTATTCAGTTTGAGAGAGAAACTAATATTCTGGTCTGAACAATCTTTTTCAGCTTTTATCAATAAGAAGAAAATTACAAAAGTTGCAAAAGCTGTGAGGCGTATGTACTCCTAAAGCAAATGAATAATGATAGCTTAGGAAGGAATTTGGAGTGAGATAGTGGGTATGCAGGAACAAAGAAAAGGTAATTCTTTAAGATTAGCAACTATGAAAAATTTTAAAAAAATGAAGGGATTTCTTCCTCAATCAGAGCAGAGGGGAGTCCTCAAAATTATTGTTCATATCACTGACGTGGACCAGTGATACTTATGTGTTTTCAGTTATTTCCTTTTATTAATGGAAGGTACCATTATGGTGATGGGCATCAGGACATGCTGTCCCAAAATATGTCATCTTGGATTTGAGAAAACGACAGAAACAAGAAGGTCTCTCTGACTTCCCTTGCTCCTTGTCCCCTAACAAAGGCCACAGAACCTAGCTGACATTCTCCTGAAGGTAGGTCAGGAGATTCTCATTCCAGGGCATCTCAACTTACACTCAAGAAAAGTAATGTACTCATCTCTGAAGATACAGAGATACCAAGAAGAATCTGAACAAGCAGACTTTGCTAGGTTTCCCTGTTTCTTACTATTAGATAACACCTCTTTTATCCAATCATACTTTGGAACAACTGTCCTCCCCAAACATAAAAATACACAGATTTCTCTGTTTCTTTGTGTCTTCATTTCTGGACTCCCGTGTCATGCAAATCTCATATTAAACAAATGTGCTTTTGTTATGGTGATCTTTTATAGTTAGATATAAAGTGTCCCCTAAAGAGCTCATTTATTAGTGTTTGGAGCTGATGTAATTGAGTCATGAGGGTTGTAATTCTAGCAGTGGATAAAATCATTCTAATGGATTTATCTGGATGGAGACTCAGGCCAGTAGGGTGTGGCTGGAGATGGGTCCCTGGAGGTGCAGCCTTGGGGATTATATAAATGGTTCCTCCTCCCCCTGCTCTCTCTATCTTGCTTATGGCCTCCAAGATGTGAGGAGCACAGCCAATGTGCTCTCCCTCTCTCTGCCTCCCACCCGCCACCATGTTCTGAGATCCATGGTCCCTGGCCTCACATGGACTAAACCTGAAACCATAAGAAAATAAATCCTCCTTCCTCTAAGTTATGTGGTCAGTCTTTTAAATTATAGCTGCAAAAATGCTGACTGGAAGATGATCTCAGCCATGAACCTTGCCATGAGTGAGAAATCTTTTCTCCTCAGTGGATACTCTTCAGCAGCCGCCATGTCCAGATAATACTTATGGAGGATTACTTTTGATATCAATGGAAATTATGTGTTTATTAGAAAGTAAAGTTGACAAAGAAAACACAAAGCTTAGTCATCAGATAAGTAAAGCAACTGGGGTCCATACAGTCTGATAGTACACATTCATCCTAATGAATGTTATCATTTCTTGTTTTAATGAGAACCACTTAGTAGCAAAAAAAAAAAAATGTACAAGTAGCCAAGCTGGTGCATGTTCTTTACTTAAAACCTTGGTTGATTTTCACAGATGAGGGCCTCACTTGTCAAGGTGCAGGCACAAATATTTATATGTAGATTAAAATGTTGTAAATGTTATAAAGTGTTATCATTTTATAAAATGATTAAAATATTATTCATAATTATGTTTGGAATAATAAAAATTTACATATTTCACAGACAAACATAACAATAGAAAATGTTACCAGGAATGTATTTCAATACTGGAAATAAAGATCAGTTTCCTAATCTAAAAATATCTCATTGTATCCAGTATATAAATAGAGGCAGATAATTAAACAGTAAATTAGCTGTACTTTCATACCAGTAAATATTAGTGGTAAAAAATATACTGATTGGAAATGGATAGTTACCCTATCATTGAAGGGTATAGCTTGGCAGAAGATCACTCCTGGGTTCAATCCCTAGTACTACACACACACACACAAAGTAGTGGAGCATTGGACCAGTCAGACTTCAGAGTCTGGCTGCTTCATCACTAGGTGATTACTTAGTACCACCTCACTTGTCATGAAGGAGGCCATGCTCTATCATGTCAGCACCAATTCCAGCTGCATTCCTATTGACTGGATTTGCTTAAGTCAATTTATCCCTGGTTTCCACCGCTTCTATGTTGCCATGTTGCTAAAGTGGTATGGCATAATGGAAGTCGTCTGTCCTGAACATTCATAGTCTGAAGTTTCCCAAACTGCAGGGACCTGATAGCTATACAATCTCAAAAAGATGTAATCCGCCTCAAACTCAGTTCCAATATCAGAAAGCAGGGCATAACAGCAGTTTCCCTAAGCCCATAAAAGAGTGTGGTGAGGCTGGACTCACACAGTGTTTGTAGACAGCTTTGAGCTGGAAATCAATAGACAAGAGTACAGAAACCTTACACAGTATGTATCCCAGAAATTAGAACAGTGTCTGAAATAACAGTGAAGCTAAACATTGAGACCAAATTTTATGCTGACACCTTATCTAGTTTCATTTGACATTTATCTTTTACAATGATCTGGTAAGTATGTTTTCTTTCATTACTGTGAGTTTGGTGATCAGCGAGAGGGTATCAAGCAGCTACCACCTCCAGGTTGTCTATTGTGTAATAAATAAGAAACCACACATGAGAAAATAAATCAGTGACAAGAATTGCCCAAGGAAATAATGATCTTTGTTCCTGAGATTTGCTGAACTGAAAAGCATCATGTTGCTAGGTGATTAAGATGGGATGTGTACCATTTGGCTACGAACTTTCACTTGAAAAGCGGCATGCATAATCTGCGATCACCCATCTCCTAAACAAACAACCCCTATATCAGCTTCCTGGGAAGACTGTCCTTTAGGCTGATAGTCCACCATCTTTGGATTAGCTGCTCAGAATAAAATTCTTTCTCTGCCACCACCTTGCTTCTTGACTCATTGGCTGTCATCATGCAAAGAGTAGGCAGAGCCTTTTGGGCAGTGATAATAGCTAATCAAAATGAAATTAAGTGAAATAAAGAACTAATCAAAGCAATAGACATCATTTTCTCTATGTCTTATATTGTTAAAAGCAATAGAGATAACATGGACAACACATTTTTACATAAATAAGATTTAGTCTTTTTTTCCCCTTTTGCATCTAGTCCCCCCGCCCCAGTATCCAGTAAAAACTGAGTTCAAAATAAAATCTACCCCACACAGCCTGGATCCTGAAACTGTAAACCAAACTTTTCTAGTCACAAATCAGGACTTTGCAATTCCAATGTCTCCAGTAGCATCATGGAGATCACATGATCTCTTCCCAATCCCAATCAAGTCCCTGCTTGGAAATACCCTCATTAAATCCAATTTCCTCAATCAGTTTTGCCTCACTTTTTCTCCTCAGAGGCATTCCCAAAGCTCCCTGCAGTGGTGGTCCCCCTTTCCTAGGGAAGCAATGAACTATGCTTTGTCTCAGGCTGGACTGGTGACATTTGGAAGCCAGCTTTCCACAAAGCCTATCATTCTTCTAAGAGCTTAAGGATTTGAGGAAACTATATAACTATATATATATATATATATATATATATATATATATATAGTTATATAGTTATATAGTTATATATATAGCCCTATATAACTAGAGATCTCATGACACCGCAAATCATTTGTAATATCAATGATATAACTTAGACTATAAGTGAGTATATACATTTCTGTTGTTGCAATTAACAATTTCATAAATCATATATTCAATGGATAATTAATGATGACAGAACAAAATATCTCCACTACATTTACTTGTAATATAAATGGCTCAAGTTTATCAATTCATTGTTTTAAAAATAAAATTATAAGCCAGGCATGGTGGCGCATGCTTGTAATCCCAATACTTGGGGTGGGGGGTGGTGTTGAGATAGGAGGATTGAAGGTTTGAGGCCAGACTCAGCAATTTAGTGAGGCTCTCCATAACTTAATGAGACCCCGTTTCAAGAAAAAAATAAAATAAAATAAGGCTGAGGGTGTAGCTCAGAGGTATAATGTCACTGGGTTCAATCCCCATTACCACATAGGTGCGCACGCGCACGCGCGCACACACACACAAACACACACACACACGCACACAAATTATATATAAATCAGGATTTTAGTTCCCACATAGGAATTCAAAATAACATTTTTATTTTTACTATCTCATGGCTTTTCTTTCTATATATAGATATTTTCAGAGTTCTTCTTTGAACCAAAATGGTTAAATTACAATTTCTTAATGTGCGTCTTACCTTTTCCAGTTTTGAAAGCGCAAGAGAGTAACAGTCTTTGGCTCTGAATTGCATGAATCTCATGTTTGCTGGGTGAGTAAGCTCTGTGATAATACTGAGACTGGAAAACAACCTATGTTAAAAAAAATCACATTACACCAGCAATCCAATATGGTATTTATTATGACAACATATTTTTAAGTGAGTGATTCCTAGCCTTAGGCATATAACTATGTCCAATTACAACAGCAGGCAGGGCCACATAAAATGTTTTGTACAAGACAAGAAAAATGAAGCGCTATATTCCCAAGAATACTTTTAACAACATTTTAGCGCATTAAGAAAAATAAATCCAGTAATTTGGCTTTCATTAGACATTTTCTCTCTATAATTATGAAACAGCACAGGAGAAAAATTCATAAAGCTGATTTAAGAAGTTATAAGATTACTTTGTGGGTTATATTAAACCAGAAATTTATAAGATGAATATGTCAATTGGCAAAAATTCTGTATGATGAGCTTCTTGTTCATTATGTGAGCTCTATGATGTCCTATGGCTCCCTCTACTTATACTAGGCAGTTCTTAAATGTCAAATCTTGCTATAATGGACTTCTGAGAAGAGGAAATATCCTAATTGAAATAAAAATTCACTGTAATGAATTGGAGCCCAGGCTAGTGATGGTACAAAAGGACTCTGAGAATTTTCACATCTCATAGATTCATACAAGCTTTCTTTCTATTTGGCCATTTCCTCTAAAATATATACACATATATGCACAGGCAAGATTTTCTCACCCAGAGGAAAAGGACAGGATAATACCTTAATAAACACCTTTCTACCTGTGCTACTGTTCGTGATCTAATCTTTACCTGAATCTATGCATCATTCCTGGTTCGAATATTTTGGGATCTCTGTAGCAGTTACATCCTATGATAATCAGCTTTTCCCTCCATATATCTTTAACCCATGTTATGACCACTTAAAATACTCATCACTAGGTTGAACCCATCCCTGGAACTCAGGGCCCAGCAATGACTAAACATACACAGAATATAAACAATGTATTTGTAGCTCCAAGTCAAATCAGCTCCAAGCCAAATCAGCTCTGCCGCTCTCATTTTATGGTAGTGGCAGTGTGGCACTCTTACAGCGTCTTGAGTGCCTGCTGTGGCATCTTATAGAGGAAGGAGCATCTTTCTTAAGATGGGAGCCCTGTCTCTGAGCCCTGGTGCTGCAGTTGTTGGGTTTCTACCTTTCCTCAGGCCTAATTCCCTAATGCTGATTGGTGATTTGCTAGACAGCTCCCCCTGCCAGGCAGAGAGGGCCTGCTGCCCATCAGCAGCCTGGAGGGTTCTGTCCTAGCATGTGGCCCAGTCTTCCCTGATCACCTGCCTCCCAGGGCTATTTCCACCAGGCTTTCTTTAGTTATCAGCCCAGTTAAGGCACACAAACATTCTTAAGAACAGTTTCTTTCAAAGTTTTATGTATGCCTTCTTGGTTGCCTAAATGTGCTAACACTAGGACTTCACCTGATCAAGGCCTTTGAGAACTATGATATCAGGTGTTTTGTGAATTCCATTCTTTATCTAGCTTAATCTTCATTTTGAGAAAAAAATAGTATTGTATTCCATGGTCTAGGTAAATTGTAACAAGGATAACTGAAATCAATAAAATAGCAATCAGAATAAAATTTCTTTTGATGAATTTTAGTGTTAAAAATATTGCAATTTTATTTGTGCAATTGTTCACTGATGTCAATAGCTTTGTGACTTTGAGTTGGTTTAGGAAACTCTAAACCTCAAATTCACTGAAGGAAGGATGTCACAGATCTCAGAGACATGGTTTGTGAAACATTTAGCATGGTGACACACAGTACGTACTGCTTCTTAGCTGTTAAAATTACTATTTTCTCAGTTTCTTTCCTTTTCTTATGTTACCATTTCTACCTAAAACACATTCTTTCCTGCTTACTTTTCTCCTCAATCTCTGTATTTTGAAATCCCAGCCATTATTTAAAGTTCTTCTCAAATCCAATTGAGATGAAAATTTTACAAAATCTTTCAAAGTCAAAATCCTTCTTATCATTTTGCTCCTTGGTATTTGATTTCTATCACTTATTATACTATATCTTGCCCTATACTCTGATATACTCTGGTATTCAAGCCTGAGCTCTTACTAAATAATGAAATCTAGAAAGGAAAAGTGTTTATCTCCATGTGTAGAATTGCATCTTATATGCCTTTAAGTAAAGAATCTTTGTTAAAATAAATAATTACTGAATTCTTTGTGTATTTTGGATGTATTTGATTTGGTAGAAAAAATCTTGATGAAGAGAGTGCAGGCATTAGATCTGTTTATAGAGAAACGCTGTATTGCCTGTATTACACACGCCCTGCTTTTAGCAACTCCAATTTTTTTCATTTGAAAGTCATCAATGATAGTAAATTCTATAAATTAAAATTTATTTTAGATACTCTTAAAAATTAGAAGGGTAGCCTGATGAAGGAACTATACACACACACACACACACACACACACACACACACACACATTACTTGACTTTTGGGCAAGCAAATTCCCTCTGGTAAGTGTAGGAAATGTCACCAATTGCCAAAGCTCATACTGTCATGGAGTTTCATAAGTATTTATTTAAAAAATATTTCAATATGACAATGTCACTAAAAATACTTACCATAATATAATAGGAAACTAAAATGAATAAATGAATAGGAAACTAAAATGAATAAAATGAATAAATGAGAGTATCAGAATGGATCAGTGAACACAAAGCCCGATCTATAGCTTCAGTTAGACAATAAATGCTATGTTCTATGCTCTGAATTCTGAAAAGTAAAATTAACTTGAGTAAAATTAACCCAATTTTCTCCTCTTCATCTTTTCTATTGTATATCTTTTGGAAAGGTAAAAAATTATAAGATGATCATTCCTAAAATATGTAAGTCAGTATTTTAAGAACCGTCCATATATTAATATATGTTATCTTATAACATCATGACAGTACCTGTTCACTTCTTGTTTCCATCTGTACCTCCTCCATCCCATGGAAGAGTTGAAGACATGTGGCTCAAACTTTATTCTTATTTTTTTCAATATCATTAAACTTGTGCTGGTCTGTGTCAGGCTGTTAGGTGATCTTAGTAACTTTAGAGTTTGTCAGCATGGCCCCTGACCACAGCTCGAGGGTGGATTTAAGAAACATGCTATTACTATATACCAAAGTCACATCTTCCTGACTGATATTTTGATATCTACATGTCTGATTTATTTGGATCTCTATAGTTTTCATCTTGTACTGAGAATCAAGAGGGTCACATTACCTCTTCAGACCACAGAAAACTACTCTATGACTTACCAATAATTATTAGTTGACAGATGAGGAAACTGAGGCACAGAGAGATGAAATAACATGCTCAAGGTAATATTCTAGTAGGTGACAGAGTCTGGCTCACACCCCAGCACTTCCATGGATACTATGTACATATGTGAGAATACCAATGTCAATCTCAATATCTTGTATGGGGAAGGTGGGGAGTGGGGAGGGAACCAAGGGAAAGCTCACCAAGTACTGTGTGCATGTATGCTCCTATCACTATGAACTACATTATGATGTGAAACTATAATGCACCAGTAGAAGTATAAAAATATGTAAATAAAATTATGTATTAAAAAAACAAAAGCCTTCCCTTACAATAATTATAATAAAGAGGAGGGCATATCATTGGAAAAGAAACTCAAATGATGCAAATAAAATGAAAACAATTATTTAAAATATCTAGCAACATGTTGGGGTTTCATACATTAAGAATCATATCTATTTTGAAATATTAATTCTACCTCCCTGTCTACTCCTTTTTTTTTTCTTTTTTTCTTGGTGGTACTGTGGGAGTGGGGATTGAACCCAAGGGCATTCTACCTCTGAGCTAAATCTCTAGCCCTTTTTTAAAAATCGTATTTTTTTTTCAGAGACAAAGACAGAGGTTTATTTAGGAAAGTGAAGGATACATGTGCAAGGGAGAATGCAGGCCATCTCAAGAGGAAGAGAGAACCTTTAGGGTCTCACAGTTCTTTTTTTATAGGAGACCCCCGGTGAGGGGGTGGGTAGGGGTGCACAGCAGGGGAGGAGGTCTGGACTTCCTCAGAATTCTCAGGTTCCAGACATTGATCTGTGGGTCATGGCTAGGTAGCACTTGACCTTCCTTATGGATCCTTTGTTTACTAAGCATCTCAGGAATCTCAGGTGGGTAGAGGGACCATTATGATTAAAGGTGTGGGACTGTAGAGGATTTTGCATAAGAAAGAACAAACCCTACAGGGTGAAGAAAAGGATTTATGAAGTTTCTAGATTTTAAAACTATAGTAGCTCCTTCCTTTATAATTTGTCTTCTTTCTACCTGTTATTTTTATTTTTTCTAACTTACCTCATTTCCCCCCTTTGAGACGTGTATCCCTTAATCTTAAGGTGTGATGAAGGCCAAAAATCAATTTTCTATAGCTTCTTCAATATTGATAAGGGACAAAAGCCCTGCCTAGCCAAAGATTGGAAGTCTCATCCTAACTGACCTAAAGGAGACAGAGAGAAACTGGCCTCAGTTATTGAGTTGTATTCTTTATAATCAGGTCAGAAGCTAACATCACTTAAGGACACAGCCCCAGGAACATGAGGATCAGTACATGTTTTTCTTTTACTATGTGCCTGAAGTTTTTGTTGTGCCCATTGTATCAAGTCTGTCAGAGCTGGGAAGCCATATGGTCAGCAAGAATAGATCCATCGTGGTATATGGCACAACTAGTAGAGGAGAAGCCTCAAAGTCCCTAAGAATAACATTGAAGAGACTTGACTGACCTTAACAGCAAAAAATTTATAACAAATTATGTTTGTCCAACCTTGGGCTATTTGGTCTTGAACACCCAACAAGAAAGTATAACCAAAAACAAGTGTGCTAATCTGGGGTAAAAGAAAAGTCATACTCATGGAACCATTTAAAAGACCACCCACAGAATTTAACTAGCTATCTTCTGACTTTGGCTCCCCCTTATAGTCTACATTATAATTCATAATGGTGCTTCTGCTTTTAGGCTCACAGAAGAAATATAATATGGCACTTATGCCCAAAGCTTCTGAATCTTTATAAAATTCTATAAAACTAAACCTGTCCCTCTTGAGGTTTTTCAGGTCCAAGACCACTGTATACCATAAAAGGAAAAATTCCTATTCCTGTAAGGTACTAGAGGGCCTAAAAGTCCTGCTTAAAGTTAATAAAAAGCTAAAACCTGCTCAAGTTCTCCAAAGTACTATCAAGCAGGAATCTTGATTCTTTCTACCCCTGTGGAAATTTTCCTTTTGATTATGAGAATTTATTTGCTAAACCAGGAACTTTAAAAATACTTAGAGTCAAAGTGGTCTCTCAAATTGAGGAAAAGGATAGAATAAACTTAAACTTAAAGAAAAGATGCTTGGTTTATAGATGGCTCTGCCAAATATGTAAAAACAAAAGACAGATAGCAGTGGCATATAATCTTTATTGTAAGCAAATTATTAGTACTAATAAATAGGGTCACCAATATGCTAAATTGTATGCTATGTTTTAGGCTTTATGCCTTGAGGATTTTTCACAATGTCATATATAACCAAATAGGTTGGCAATCTGGCTTCCAGTTTGAAATGTTAATCAGTGGATGGTCCAGGGTAAAGATATACCTGGGTTATTGTACAATGCACTAACATGTCAATTTTTCATGTGGATGCCCCACTGCAATTGCAATACCATCGAAAAGCAAATGAATGGCTTTGTTGACCAAATAACCAGGCTTACAAAAATTATATTTTGAAACAGACTCTTGCTAGGTGGCTGAGAGTCTCACTACATTGCTGAGGCTGTCCTCAAACCTGCAATACTACTGTCTCAACCTCCTAAGTACTGCGATTACAGGTGTGCTCTACCACCTCTGGCTCCCTATCTGCTCTTAAATAGTGATTGTTAGAATAAAACCTCATCACTGCTATTTGTGTTTTTATAAGGGTAATTTTTAATATCTAATTTAAATTTAAATTATTATCCATGGCTTACTAATAGAAATTTCTGGTCTTCAGAAGATATAAAGATGTATAAAGTGAAGATTGTGCCTTAAATACTCTATGAACCAATAAAGGAAACAGTAAACCTTCATCAATTATAGACTATATAAATTTTCTAGTGGTGATAAATTATAGCTGACAAAATGCTCCTAGATTAAGCAGCACTAAGACACTAATGAATAAATAGCTTGTGAGGAACATCGAGAACAGTGATGTGATATAAGACCAGAGAAGAAATTTATGAGGCAAATGCTGCTAAAACTAATGACAATTTATTTCATTTTTAAAAATAGTTTCATTTTCCCAAGAAGTATGTTTTTAATCTTAGATACATACCATTACTCTAACTTTGAATAACTGTGATTACCTGGATTATTTTTCTAACACATTATATCAATTAGAAATATACAGATATATATAGTTAGATATATTAGATATATTTGCTATCTTAGTAAGAATGAGTGAAAAATAAAATTGGGTGACCCCAGCATTTGAATGATTTCTACAGTTAAAATTAAATTGGACAACAAAATCACATGATGTGCCTGCCATTTCTTTTCTACATAAGTGAACTTACATTATGTACGTTGTTTTAAACTGGGAAACTGAATGCATTGGCTAAGCCTGCCACCTAGTGAAAATTTAGAACTAAGAAATACATAAAGAAGTGTATTACAATGCATTTTCTTTCTTTTTTTTTTTTTTTTTTG
>PVJS01021041.1:0-31940 GCA_004027185.1 Glis glis
CAGAGGAAGTAAGATTAATTCTAAATAGGAGATTGTCTGTTGACCTCAAAAGAGTTTGAAGAGACAAAAAAAAAAAAAAAAAAAAAGCCGGGCATGGTGGCGCACGCTTGTAATCCCAGTACTTTGGGAGGTGCAGACCGGAGGATCCGGGTTCGCGGCCAGCCTCAGCTCTCTCTCTCTCTCTCTCTCTTTCTCTCTCTCCCTGTCTCTCTTTCTCTCTACCTAGTGAGGCCTTCCGCAACTTCGTGAGACCCGGTTTCAAAATAAAGTGTAAAAAAATAGGGCTGGGGGTATAGCCTGGAGGTAGAACGCCCCTGGGTTCAATCCCCGGTACCGCAAAAAAAAAAAAAAAGAAAAAGAAATGACTTGGGTTAAGGAACCTGCCCATACTTCCCTACTCAGAAAGACCCTCCTTCTGAGTAGGGAAAGGAGAGCCAACATTAACCACCAGCAGTGAATGGAGAAAATTATGACCATTTCAAGGCTCTTCCTCAGCAATTAAGACACTCCAAGAACTAGTTATAAGAATTTGAAGCTTTCCTTAGGACAATGAGGAGACATTGAATTGATTTTTTTTTTCTACTGGTGATGGAACCCACAGGCATTCTACATGAACCATACCCCTAGCCTTATTTAAGTTTTATTTTGAAACAGGGTCTCACTAGGTTACAGTGCATTGCTGGCCTCGAACCTGCAATCTTCCCAAGTGCTGGGATTACAGGTGTGTGCCACTGTGCCTGGCTGAGAAATTGAATTTTTTATAAAATTCACATTTGTACATGTTAGGGAGAATGGGTTGTAGGGGTGCGTGTGTGTGTGTGTGTGTGTATGTGTGTGTGCGTGTGCGCATGTGTACACAAGGCAGGGAGGGAGAAGTTTGGAAATTAAAATAGGAGACAGAAGGTAAAGTCGTGTCAGTGGAAATAGAGACAAGTAGATACATTTTTGAAATAAAAATGGAATTTAAAATATTTTTAAAGTCCTTAGAAGTTAGTTAGATGCTAGAGATAAGAGAAGGGATAGTTGTGTCAGTGGAAATAGAGACAAATAGATACATTTTGAAATAAAAAATGGAATCTAAAGTATTTTTAAAGTCCTTAGAAGTTAGGTAGATGTTAGAGATAAGAGAAGGGAGGGTGGTAGAATAAATTCCACGATCCCAGCTTGAGCAGCTGCGTGGATGGAAATGCCATTCACCCAGACGAGGAGCACAGGGATAGCAGGTTGGAGGACAAGACAATGATGTCAGTTATAAACATTCTGAGTTGGGGTATCTATGGGAGAGTCAACTGGAGATGGGCAGTAAGCAGCTGTATTTATTAATCTGGACTTCAGGAAGAAAGAGCAGGGTTTGATAGAGACTTCATCAGCTAATATATAATAGTTCAAACAATGGGTGTGAGTAAGAGTGAAAAAATAAGAAGCACCTGTACAGGACCCTAATGAATACAACATTGGAGAGTGAAAACGAAACTGAAAAGGAAACTCTAACAGGGATGGGAATTAGGATGAATTTTAGGGAAGGTGTTATTGCCAAAAGAAGAGAAGGTTTCAAGATGGGGAAAAGAGTGATGAGCATTTAAAATATATGAAACATTTGGTGGAGCCGTGCATGGTGGCACATGCCTGTAATCCCACTACTTGGGAGGCTGAGACAGGAGGATCACAGGTTTGAAGCCAGCCTCAGTAACTTGGCGAGGCTCTCAGCAACTTAGTGAGACCCTGTTTAAAAAAGTAAAAAGTAGGCTGGACATGGTGGTGCACGTTTGTAATCCAACTACTTGGGAGGCTGAGACAGGAGGATCGCAGGTTCGCGGCCAGCCTCAGCTACTTAGTGAGGCCCTCCGCAACTTAGTGAGACCTGTTTCAAAATAAAGAATAAGCCGGGCGTGGTGGCGCACGCTTGTAATCCCAGTACTTTGGGAGGCGGAGACCGGAGGATCCGGGTTCGCGGCCAGCCTCAGCGCGCATGCGCGTGCGATCAATCTCTCTCTCTCCTCTCTCCTCTCTCTCTCTCTCTCCCTCTCTCTACCTAGCGAGGCCCTCCACAACTTCGTGAGACCCGGTTTCAAAAATAAAGCATAGAAAAAATAGGGCCGGGGGCGTGGCGCGGAGGTAGAATGCCCCTGCGTTCAATCCTCGGTACCACAAAAAAATAAATAAGAAAGAAAGAAAGAAAGAAAGAAAGAAAGAAAGAAAGAAAGAAAGAAAGAAAGAAAGAAGGAAGGAAGGAAGGAAGGAAGGAAGGAAGGAAGGAAGGAAGGAAAGAAAGAAAGAAAGAAAGAAAGAAAGAAAGAATAAAAAAATAGGGTGGAGGTGTAGCTCAGAGGTAGAATGCCCCTGGGTTAAATCCCCAGTACTGAAAAGAGAATTAAAAATAAAATAGGCTGGGGTATAGCTCAGAGGTAGAATGCCCCTGAGTTCAATCCCTAGTATCACCAAAATAAAGAAATGAATAAATAAATATTTGGGCGTAAAAGAGACTTTGGACTTAGAAATAAAGAATCATTGGTGACCTTGAAAATTATAGTTTCAATGAAGTTGAGAGGTGAGTCTAAATGACAGAGTGAATGAAGCCAGGCATAGTGGCATGTGCTTGTAATCCCAGTACTTGAGAGGATCTGGGTTCGCGACCAGCCTCAGCTATTTAGTGAGGCCCTCAGCTACTTAGTGAGGCCCTCCATAACTTAGTGAGACCCTGTTTCAAAATAAAGAATAAAAAAATAGGGCTGGGGTTGTAGCCCGGAGGTAGAATTCCCCTGGGTTCAATCCCCAGTACCGCAAAAAAAAAAAGGGGGTGAATGAAAGGTGAAGAAGTGATGTTAGGTATAGAAAACCATAGTAGAGCTGGGCACAGTGGCAGTGGCGCACCTCTGTAATCCCAGTACTCAGGAGGCTGAGACAGGAGAATCCCAGGTTTGAGGCCAGGCTCAGCAACTTAGCGAGGACCTTAGCAACTTAGTGAGAACCTGTTTCAAAACAAAAATAGCTGTAGCTGTTTTCAAATAAATATAAAACAAATTTATTTATTTATTTATTTATTTATTTATTTATTTATTTATATTGGAGGTTGAACCCAGAGGCATTCTACCTCTGAGCTATAGCCTCAGCCCTTTTTTAAAATTTTATTTTGAAACAGGGTCTTACTAAGTTCCTGGGGCTGTCCATGAACCTGTGATCCTCCTGTCTCAGTCTCCCAAGTACTGGGATTGTAAGTGTGCACTACCATGCCTAGCAAAAACAAAATTTTAGAATATCTAAGAGACAAGAATATTGAATATGCTACATGTAAAAATCTACAAAATATGACTAAATCTATTGCTAAAGGAAAAGTCATAGCTTGAATTTGAATGTTTATATAATTTTCAACAAATCAATGTTTACATAATGTGTTAGCTTTCCGTTGCTGTGACAAAAAAATACCTGAGAAAATCAACTTGAAAGAGGAAACGTTTATTTTGGTTCGAGGGTTCAGTCCTTGTCAGTCTTGTTCATTTGACTCCATCCATTTGGGCATTTTGTGAGGCAGAACATCATGGTAAGGAGTGAGCTGTGGAGCAGAGCTACTCACCTCATGGCAGCCAGGAAAGGGAGAGGGAGAGAGAAATAGGGAGAGACAGGAGATACACTCTTCCAGGCAGGGAAGGCCCCCAGTGACTTACTTCCTCCAACTAGGCCCCACCTTCTATAGTTTCTACCACCTACCAATAACGCCATCAAATTATGAATCCAACAATAGCTTAGTCCCCTGATGAGGTCCCCTAATGAAGGTCATACCTCTGGTCACTGCTGCCTTGGGGACCAAACCTGCAATGTATGTGAGCCTTCGGGGGCTATTCCTAATCAAAATTATAACACATCATTTTTAGTAAGGTTAAGTATTCAACTCAACAAGCCAAAAAAGAGCAACCAAATCAATCTAAGCAACAAGAAAGGGAATAATGATGGCATATTAAAAATATCTGAGTTAGAAAAAATAGTAGAATCACTAATACATGTATGATGTGCTTTGAGGTACTCACAATAAAATAGATGAGACAACAAATAACTAACCTAGTCCAATAAAGAAATAAGAAGGCACAAAGACAAAAAATTGAACACTAAAATATAAAATGCATTCTATTAGACTAAGATAATATTTTAATAGACTTTAAAATATGCAAAAAATTGAATAGCTAAATGAGATGAATAGATTCATAAGGAAATACAAATTATCTTGTTAGGTTATTTTTGTAATTTAAAAAATTTCCCATAAGGCTATTGATCTATTTAGGTTTTCTTAAGTATCATTAAACAGAGTAAAATCATTAAACAGAATTGACTTTTACGAGATTACCTCTACCCTTTGTCCATGCCATATCTTATTTTGTATGAGCCATAGAGAATTTGGGAGACCAGTTAGGATGCTATTGCAAGACACAGAAGAAGCATGTTAGTGGCCTCCATTAGGGTAGTGGCTGTGAAGTTAGAATAAGCACATATTCCAAAGGTACTGAGCAGAATCAACATGGCTGGCGGTTGAGTGGAGGGAGTGAGGGATGGGCCTTGCACCTTGCAAACTGATCCTACCCATTCCTTCACTTATCTCTCCACCTTGTCTTTGAAGCTCCAGGACCTGGCTTGGCATCATCACTTAATAGGTGCTCTGTGAACTGTTCATCAGTTTGTTCAGCACATACTTATTTCAAAATGACATTTGATACTTTGTTGATTTTCTTTCTAAGTGTCACTATTTAGACAGTAAAGGCTATAAAAATTATCTAGATGGAAAAGACGCTAAGGAAATAAAGAGATTTAAATAAACAGACCATGACTCTTGATTTCCATTAAGAAAGGCAATGGTAGATGCATCTCCTGAGTTCTAAGTACTTACGTTATGAGGGTAATATTGGAGTGGCCATTTTCCTCAGGAAAAAATCTTTCAAGTCAGACTTTTGACTCTATTCATAAGGACTGTAGAGAGCACCTCTTAGTTTGTCCATGCTTGATAAAAGCATAAGCCCATATAAATGAATTTGAAAGAATTCTGAGATTTTAAAAGCATATTAGGAGGTACATAATGACTAAGCACATTAAAAATCCAGTAGACTGAGATTCCATCAGCATACCATAAATCTCAAATTGTTGTCAAATTTCCTAAATACTCAAAATGTGTATTTTTTTTATTTTATAACTGAAAGCCTTCTCTAACTGACCCAGACAGAGTTTCTTGACCTTTCCATGTGAGTCTCCCACAGCACTTACACATGATATAAAAATGACTGGGGTTTTGGTCAGTCTCCCTTCACTTAAACTTGAACTTCCTAAGGCTAGCAGACATGTCTTATTAATTTTTATGTCTTCATAGTGATATTTGTCACACACTTATATTTAATAAATAATGAACAAATGGAAATCTGCATTCAGTGCTCCAAAAAGGGGGGAAAATATTAGATTACCGAAAAATAAAAACGGATGAGTTCAAATTGAAAAGCAGTTTAAATATGCTTCTATTCTTCTACTTTGAGTAGCTGCCAATTTAAGACTTACCTTTCATGACTTACCTACCCAGTTTATTTATTTATTTTGTCCAAGATTTCTCAGTCTCAGCACTATTAACATTTTGGGACCAGCAGTTCTTAGTTTGGGGTCTCCTCTGTGACTTATAGAATGTTTAGAAACATCCTGGCTTCTACCCAGTAGATGCTGGGAACATTCTCCTTACTATGACAGTAAAAATGTCTCCAGACATTGCCAATGTTCCCTGTAGTGTAGAGTTGCCCTAGATTGAGAACTACTCCTCGTATCTGCCTGAGATTTTATAGTACAGAGGGGTAAGAAAAATAAAATGAAACCCTCCTTTAAGACAGGTCAAGTGTACAAAGTTATATGACTCAAAAGTGAGAGAGTCAGAATCCAATCATGGGTTGGGTTATGACAGCAATAAAGCCTACTAGAAACGTTTATGGGAGGAATTACATGTGATAAAACACATAAGCAGCCCTGACATAGTTCCTAGCATGCAGCACGTCTCAGGAACCCTTGTTAAATCTGAATACTGGAATATGACTTTGGAAATATGTTCAATTTAGCAAAAATGAATTGGCAGCATGAGACATTTGGGGATTGCTTCAGCAGTTCAGCTTGAGCAGTGGTTTTCATGCTCCAATACCTAGCTCCATCTTCGGTGTCTTTTTTCAGATGTCCCAATCCAATTGTTGAAATAACCCATGCTGAAAACCACAGCTGTCCATCAGTGCCTAGGTAAACCTCTGCATATAGTGAGGGAGAGATTCCATCAACGATTGAAGCATTTCATTAGAGCTCACAGTACCTGCAACGATATCCCTTCATCAACATGGGAATCATGTTTTTAACCTAAGAAATAAAGTAAGATCATCAAGACAGTCTTCATCTGTAGTATCATTCCCATGGGCAGACTTGTATTATTTATATCAACACAAGCATTGTTAATACAGAGTGAAAGAGAAGCTATGACAGCCTATTGTTAGTATTTGGGATTCCTTTACTTCTTTATCTTGTGTTACCATTTATAAGAAATAGTACGATAGCCTCAATTATTCTTAATTCGTTTGCTCACTTCAGTGGAACTTTTAGTCATGCATTGATTTTCTTTCTTTTTTTTTTTTTTTTGCAGTACCGGGGATTGAACCCAGGGGCGTTCTACCTCCGCGCTACACCCCCGGCCCTATTTTTTATCCTTTATTTTGAAACTGGGTTTCACGAAGTTGCGGAGGGCCTCACTAAGTAGCTGAGGCTGGCCGCAAACCCGGATCCTCCGGTCTCTGCCGCCCAAGTACTGGGATTACAAGCGTGCGCCACCACGCCCGGCTCATGCATTGATTTTCTAAAATCCTTCTTGGTATACATGGAGCTTCACTGTCACCAAAGTGAACGTTTGACCAAAACCATGACACTTACATCTTCCAGAATGCTTTAGCCATCTTTAGTTTTGACTTTGACATAAAAAATGGATTTAGGGAGAGGCATTAAGTCTGATTCTACATATGTTTGTTGACAAGTCATTGAAGAAAATATTAAATTATTAGACAAAAGAACGGTGTCCTTTAAAGTTCAACTTTCAAAACCTTTTTATCTCATAGCCAAATGTTTGCATTAATCAAATCTTAAATAAGGAGAAGGTTTAGGAAAAAATCATACAAATGTACAGCATGGAATTTTCTCAAAATCTGAATACAAAACCGTTTTACAAGCTATATATAAAGCTAAGTGGCAGATTCTGCCCATTTTCTGGCCCAGATTGGAATGCGAAGGGTCATGGTGTCCTGGAGAACAGGTCTCCACGGCCTTCGTGTGGTTTCATTTTACTGTGAGAGAAAGAAAGAACAAAGAGCAGATCTCCCCTCCTTTTGGGCAGGGGCAGCTCATCCCTTGGCAAGCCTCCTGCATTCCTCCTGGTTTTGGAAGCAGCCCGCACAGGGTCCTGGAAGTCTTACTACTCTTGGATGTCTGTTTTGTCCGAGCTTTCGAGATTGCATTTGAGATAAGAGCTTTATACAAATCAAAAAAGCAGCTACCCACTCCTGCACAAATGTCATTGGAATGTTCTGGCTCCATAGTATAGACTGCATGTGTGCATTCCCTCGGAATTCATATTCTGAAATCCTAACCCTGAGGTGATGAGAACAGGAGGCGGAGCCTTTGGAGGTGACTAGTTCATGAGGGCAGAGCCCTCATGAATGGGATTAGTGCCCTTATGAAAGAGGCCCCAGAGAGCTCCCTTGCCTGTTCCACCATGTGAAGACACCATCTATGAGCCAGAAAGCCAGCCTTCGTCACACGCTGAATCTGCCAGTGCTTTGCTTTCAGACTTTCCTGCCTCCAGAACTGTGAGAAATAAATTTCTGTTGTTTATAAGCCACGCAGTTTATGGCATTTTGTTATAGCATCCTGAATGAAAATTAAGGTACTTCACTACCACCATGGCCCCCTCCCCTCTGAAATCCTCAAACATTGTGATTCCCCCACCCCTAGCCTTGGTGCAGGTGCTTTAAAAAGGTTCTCTTCCTTCTTCAGCTCTGCCTGGGGACCTTCCACAGTGCAGTCTCCCCAGCTCCCTCGTTGCTCAAGAGCCTCAGCCCTGGTCCTGCTCACCGCCAGCCCCATGACCATGGTTTCTTGCTTCTCAAGACTGCCCTTATCAAGAAGCCTGTCTTCCCTTTTCTGCACACACAGGACCACGATTGTCTATGGATTAAGACTTACTCCCTAGGAAGGAGATGTTTGTCAGAATTTGAGAAGGAAGTTTACAGCTCGCCTTGCATGCTTGCGGAATATATCTTCCTCAGAAAGCAGCGAGAATGTCATACTTTGCTTTTACAGTGATCAATACTGGAAGATGTGTTCACATTGATCTAAGATTAAAGGCAGAACTAAGTATCATTCTCACTTTGAGATGCAGTTTCAGAGGAAAACAGTGCTGATATCTTGTCAGCGTGACCTGCAACAACAAAGATGTCTTCTGCACGAGACACTGGGGGATGGTGAGATCTTGTCTTGCCAGCCGTGGGGCCGAAGCTCCTTTTTGCTGAGGACTGTTCACTTGCAGCTGAAGCAAACTAGACAGAATGATGAACCTGAAGACAGACTAGTAATAGAATCACTAATCTCCATAGATGCTATAGCTCGGATCTGGGATGTCCCCCCAAAGCCCATGGGTTAAAGGCTTGTTCCCCAGAGTGGTGATACTGGGGAGTGGTAGGAACTTTAAGAGGTGAGGCCTAGCGAGAGGTTTTAGGTCATTGAGGGCGTGAACTCAAGGGGGATAGTGGGATCCTGGCCTCTTCCTCTTCTGCTCTTTCTTGTCCTGGCCATGAGATGAGTGGTCTTGCTATTCCACACATCCCCACCATGATGTTCACTCCCCAGCCCTCCATCACCAGAGGTCCAAAAGCAACAGGGAAAACTGATCATGGAACACACCCTTCAAATGTGTGAGACAAAATAAACATTTTTTAAATGAGTTGATTATCTCAGGTTTTTGCTATATAGTAACTCAAAGCTGACTAACACAATAGAAAATATCTTTTTCAATCCTTACATAATCCTTTACAACAGGTATAACAATGGCCCGTATTTCAAACAAAGCATAGTGTGGTTAAGAAACCTGCCGGCTGTCTGGCAGCTGAGTAATGGATGCATGATTGAAACATAACCCTGTCTGACTCCAGTGTCTGTGTTCACCACCAGCAGGGTCTCTTGCTGCACACTATCTAGACTCACTAGTCCTAGTTCTGTGGCTCAGTTGTCACTTCATCTTGCTTTGCCTTAGTTACTTCACTCACCTACAGGGTATGAAATTTTCTAAGAGCAGAGCTCAAGTGTCCTCACCCACACAATCGAGTAACTACAGGTGGTAATCGATGCATTAATTTATCTGACCATGGTAATAATTTCATAGTATATACATACACTAAATCATCATATTGTATATCTTAAGTATATATAGTTTCCATTTGCCAATTTTCCCTCAATAAATCTGGAAAATAAATTTTAAAATAAAAATATGGGAACACCTACTTCAGGGGACTATTGTACACATGAGAGAGGTAATGGATGTGGAAGTGAAATATTCAGATTTTTTTTTTGGTGGTAATGGGGATTGAACCCATGGCCTCACACATGCTAGGCAAATGCTCTACCACTGAGCTACATCCCCAGCCATGAAATACTTGGATTTTAGGGTATATTACTGTCATGAGAAGATGTGGTATAGTCTTGAGTTTATGGTAAAATCATGGGGTGGTTTCCAAGAGATGCTTTTCATAGCCAAACTTTAAAGAGCATGTCTGACCAGGATTATAGGTGGCACATGCCTATAATCCCAGTACTTGGGAGGCTGAGAAAAGAGGATCACAGGTTTGAGGACAGCCTCAGCAACTTAGCAAGACCCTGTTTCAAAATAAAAAATAAAAAGGGTTGGGGTATAGCTTGGAGGTACAATGCCTCTGGGCTAATCTCCAGTAACACACATACACATTCACTCACACATACACACTCACACACACTCACTCACACTCACACATTCACACACACACACACACACTCACACACACACTCATACACACATTCACACTCACACACTCACTCACATACACACACTTCACATTCACACTCACACACATTCACACTCGCACACACTCACATTCACACACACTCTCACACTGACTCACACACTCACACACATACACACTCACGCACACATACTCACTCACACACTCACACACACAGCATGTCTTCAACTATGCTTAATGAATGCAGTAGTGATTCTTCAAAAACCACCAGGCACTGGAAATAAAGGGAAATAAGAATTAGAAATCAGAGTAGTTGAAAAGAAATGATGACATTGGAGGGCTGGCCCATATGAAGATCATAGGCACAGAAGGATTATCCTCTCCACAGTTTGTTCAGTGGAAGTATTACAATGTCTCAGATTCTGCCATCAGAGAATGGTAGAATTAGCCTGTCTTCATCCAAATACCAGTCTCTTCCTGCCCTTCCCTTAGAAAAGGAGAGCCCTAAGGCTGGGAGCCCCAGGTTCTGCTGCCATGAGAGTGATTGATTCAGGTTCTCAGATTGTTTTCTGGGACGGTGTCTTGGAATGGAAATAGGATTTGTTTCTAAGTCACACATACCTGGCTTCATTTCATATTTTAGCCTTGCTACTTCCTGGCTTTGTGTGTGTGAGAAGGTTGCATAAGCACTCTGAATCTCTTCTACTCCTCAGTATAACAGTAAAGATGATAACTACATTGCATATCATCTTGCATAATTCTCACAACATACCCTAGGGCACGCATGCAGATCTGGCTTTGCTAAATAGAGAATGTGTACATCATCACCCCCTTCACTCGTTCCCCATGATTATTCTATTTCAATGTCAATGGGACAAAAGAAAAAGGAAAGCAGGGAGCTAGGAATGGAAGCTGCCTTAGGAATAGTCATATTAGTTATATCTAAACTTCACCAACATCTTCTGCCTCAGGCTATTACTCCGGCTACTGGGAGTATTCTTGACAGTCTTTTCATACTGGGGGGCTTGCTTTAGGATCAGTCAATAGTTTTTGAACAATGAATCATTAAAAAACTAGGGCTTTATGCTATAGAGATGAATGAGGCTGAGTCCTGTCATTCAGTGAGATCACAGTCCTTTAAAGATTTTTATTGGTGCATTGTAATCATATATCATAATGAAGTTCAGAGTGATAGAGATTACAGTCTTGACATAGCAATTCTTAAATTCCAGGTTTCATGGGGCTCTACAAGGTGTCTTGTCAGCTCCTTTATTTTTTATTTTTTTAGAATAGTATATTATTCTATTTTATTTATTTATTTATTTATTTATTTTTATTTATTACATTTATTGGTGCAGTGTAGTTATACATTTTGGTAGGTGTCAGGGTATCAGAAGCATGCATGCACACATTGCTCATTTAGCCCTCCCTCAAATCCCACCCCATTCCCTCTCCCTTCCCTCCTTTCCATGTTCAGCATAGCAAAGAAGGCGATCTAACTGAGGGAGACGGGAGGGGGGAAGAGGGAAATACACTAATGCGCATGATGTATATAAACAAACTTATCAGAGTCCTTTATTTTTATTTTCTAGACATCATAATCAGTTGGTAGTATTTGGTCAAACCACATTTGTTTGAATTTTTCAGACTAATGATTCCCAAGCCACACAGTGGAAAGTTCTGGAGCCTTCATAAAAGGTTTCTGTAAATGCTGGAGAAGAGATGGAGCTCCTTCCTGAGGAAAGGGCTGCTTCCTCCTGTTGGCACCACCTCTCTCTGTTTCCTCCCACCTGGGCTGTGATGCGTTGCCCCCCCCACCCCGCCAAGGCAAGCCTATAAATCCCACCCTCAACCTTCCACAGAATAGTGGCAGCCTGGCCGTTTCCAGAACGGAGAGCAATACCACTTGGCTCCACTAAAACCAGCACAGGATCTGTGCTTTAAGAAATCAAGTCAGGCCTGGTGGCACATGCCTGTAATCCCAGCACTTGGGAATCCAAGACAGGAGGATCGCAGGCTCGAGGCCAGTCTCAGCAACTTAGCAAGACCCTTTTTCAAAATAAATTAGGGCTGGGAGTGTAGAAAACCCCTGGGTTCAATCCTCAGCACTACATAAAAATAAAAAAAGAAAAGAAATTCAATGACATGGTAGTTGCTACAGAAACAGTAGGAAACAAGATATAGCCTGCCGTCCTGCCCTTTAGTTAGAGAGAGAGAAAGAGATTCTATGGGGGGAGGGTTCTTCTTGTCTAGGAAACTTTGTAAAAAATGGTGAGCAAATGGGGTGGGCAAATGGTGAGAATGTGGGGGTGAGCTCGATTCCTTTGTTCCTGGAGCGCAGGGCAAGGATGGTGGTCTGCTTCTTCTCAGAATCTTCATGCTAACGTTATCTGGTTGATGGATAGCACTTGGGCTGGACCCATATCATTGGACCTTGGTCTTTGTCTTTCTCTAGACTTCTTTTACTAGTCTAAAACTACATTCCATAAGCTGACAAAATACATAAATACCAATTAATTGAATTTACGTGCTCTAAGATTTACTGGACCCTTTAGGTATTCAGGCTTGGAGGCAGGGTGAAGGTGAGGGGGGTCATGGAGTTTTTAGATTTAAAGCTATAGTCCTTCTTTCCTTCCCTGCTTGTCTCCTTTCCTTTATTTCTTCTATCCTATCTCATCTGCCTTTGATACGTGGCACACAGCCCCCCTTTCCCAAGCCTAGGCAAGGCACCACAGGACAGTCAAGGAAAATGATATTTCTACCTAACGAGAGCAAGTCATGCAAAGGACTAGTGCAGATGGAGCAGCCAGTGGGAAGCACCTGGTGCACTCAGAGGAAACCTTGAGGAACTGTGCGTAGCCTGAGGGAACACTGTAGGGGCAGGAGGATGAGGGGTAGTTTGGAAGTGGGAGCTGGGGATGCAAAAATGGACCTTGTGGTCCACTTACCCTTCTTCATTGAACAGACGAGACGGGGATATCCTCACCAGAACCTGGGGTCAGGACATTGGCTCTTGTCTTGAAGTTGTTTCAGAGGGGAAAGGTCTTCAATCCCCCATCCTGTATCCGTTTCTCCAGAAGATAGAGGGCAAGCAGGCTGAGAAAGCTGCTTTGACCTCAAGGAGTCTCGTTAGAGAGAGAACCTCTCCTTCCCTCCATCTCCAAAACCAGGGTGTGATCCTTTGAGATTCTTCTCCTATTCAGCCCACTGGGGTTTTGCTACAGCAGACACTCAGTTTAGGGAAGAAATGATACTAGAATATCTTAGTATCAGGCTGAAAATAACGCTAACATCTAATTTGTTAGAATAAGGGTATTAAGGAGCTGGACGTGGTGGCACACGCTTGTAATCCCAGTACTTTGGGAGGCAGAGACCGGAGGATCCCGGTTCATGGCCAGCCTCAGCTCTCTCTCTCTCTCTCTCTCTCTCTCTACCTAGTGAGGCCCTCCGCAACTTCGTGAGACCTGGTTTCAAAATAAAGTATAAAAAAAATAGGGCCGGGGGTGTAGCGCGGAGGTAGAATGCCCCTGGGTTCAATCCCCCCCCCCCGTACTGCAAAAAAAAAAAAATAAGGGTATTAAAGACCATTTTCTATAAAGTTGTCAAGGAAACCCAGATGCCCTTCTTATCTTCCTGAAGTTTTTTTTCTCTCCTTTACATTCATGTGCTCCAAGTTCCTCCATTTACTCTAGAGTAAATGGCTGACTATTCTCTGTTGCTGACCAAAACCTGCCACGTCAGAACAAGTTTCAATAACCTATAATTATCTATCCGTACTGGTCCCACGACTATCAAATTTCTTTCCCCAAATGAAAAAAAAAACAGATTTTTAGCTTATGGTTATTGTTTGGGGAGAGAGTGGGGAGATGCTTCATTAAAATGAATCACACTAAGGTATAAATAACTGAGATTCTACTTAATACCTTCCAAAAACATTTCAATTTTTGGAGAATAGTCCAATACCACACAAAATTAAAATTCTCTGGAGGTAGAATTCTAAAAAAAGGTAAATTTGACTTTGTGTATATTAATCTTATTGTACAATAAAAGATTCAGAACTACTGATGATATTTTAAGAACCCACCTCAATTTTTACGCTAGTTTCTCATTTCTTAATCACCTGATCTAAATTTTGATGAAACTTTGTTGGGAGGGGTAAAAAAGAAGTTAACAGAGTAAAGCTAGCTCTTAAGCTCAAATTGCCTAGCTTTGTTCTAGGAAATAACAATGTATACTTTGATGACCACTGTCAACTTTATTTTGGTAAGGTCTTTAATCATTAGAAGATGTGGGTCATTGACATACCATCTGTAAGATCCAGGGCAAGTACTCTTTTATTCTCTGGGTCTTTGCCCCCACTGGTAAAATGATGAATTTGAACTAGATACACAACTTTTGAGATTTCAGGACTGTCTCATCGGTATTACTTTTGAGCCCATGAAATATATAAATTAAATAAAATGCACTAGCTTGCCAAATAGACAACTTTTGATACAATGCCATACAATAAGTACTTAGGTTAATCATGGCATGCTTCCTATGCTCAGCTAGAAATGTTATTGATCTAAAATTTATGGTTGTATAAAGAATACCAACAAGGAAAATAACAGTTTAAAAGAATAGCAATAAAAAGCCATATAACATATATGTTCTAATTCCTCTACTTTATATTGTCTTTCTATTTGAAAGACAAATAGAAATGAGATTGGTTATACTATTGATCACAGTTTAAAACACACCCAGTAAGGGAGCAGAGTTCATACAGAGCTATATGCATAGCTAGGCACAGCAGGTTCTAACTGAATTTGAGGATTTTTATAGAGTTGGCACAGTAGCATGACCTAGGAATTAAATTGAGTCAGGATTTCAAGTGGATTAGATTCCTGATGACAATGAAAAAGAAAGTTAGAAACAATTTTGAAAGGAAGAAGCTCATTCCTTAAACCCACTAGTTCTTTTTCTTCTAACAGCCTATCTGTTCTGGAAATTTTGCCTCATTTTGATTTGTAGTTCTATTACATCCATTCTTGAAAGAGTTATCATCTAGCCTAATTCCTAAGCCATAGTACTTGGACCAAAGCATTTTTACTTACTCCAAAGATTGCTCTTATTTTATACTTCTTTTGATTCTCTGCCTTAACATTTTTCCAAATCTTGTAGGTTTTCCATTTTATTCTAAAGAAAATTGTGTTCCATTTTCCTAAGGAAATGTCTATCTCTGAATGCTCAGATTCTGAGCATCTTCAGCATGTGGGATATTAATCACTATGAGACAACTAAATTCCTGAAATTCAGGCTGTTAGTCTAAGAGGCCAAAAATCAAATTGAAAGGTAATCATGTATGCATTTTAAAGTATGACCAAATTTTTCCTGTATGAAGTTATCATGCTTCTTACTAAATTTAAAAAAAATATTTAGTAGAAATAGTGGAATTTCCAAACTCCTTGAGGAATTTTTACACAGAATAAAAAGAGGCCCCTACATTTAAGCTATTTATTTTTAAAGGAAGGTAACTAATGCTCCTTCCCATCTTTTGGGGGCACTAAGTCTATTTAGAGAAAGTTCCAATACCAGGTTTAATCTGGAATAACCCTAATGGAGTCCCTATTGCCAAACTTGATCCTCTCACTCTGTTTAAGTATTTGAATGGATATTGTCACCAATATTGTTGCAATTATTATTATTTACCATGTACTACTTTAAATGTTTTATAATACTTTACTAAATATTCAACATAGACCATCTGAAGTAAGTCGTAGTTTCTTCATGGTAAAGTTTAGGAAAAATAGGTTCAAAGATGTTAAGTAACCTGCCAAAGGTCACAGAGAACACAGAGTGATTCCATGAAACATGGACTTTGAATGCTGTCCTCATGACCTCCCTGGAGGCTAGTATTCCAAGAATACACAGAATGACAGCCGAGCCGAGCCATATTGGTTCTAATGACCTAGGGTTATATGAATTTCAGTTTCCCCTATGTGTCCTTAGTGCTCCATTACAGTCCTGGAACTTCTCCCATCTAACTGGAATCAATTTTCTCTTCTTGGTAACTTTAAATTAGCTGTGAGGCACATTCCTCGGGTCTACTTTTACTTAGTCCAGTCAGTTCAAGTGCACGATAAAACCAAGTCTGCTTTCAACAAGGTGAGTATTTGCTCCACAACCCCTGCTATTGTTTTGTCTGTAGTTTGCCCATCCATTAGGATACTTTTTGCTGGAAGAAGCCCTATCCAAACTGGCAAAACAATAAAAAAAAGTATTATCTCACTTATCAAAAATTCCAGACATGGCTTTGGATGCCAGAGTTGATCATTTCATCCTCAGCACTGTCTTCAAGGACATGGACTCTATACTTCTTACTCTCTAGAAAGACACCTGCAGCAGTTCAAAGAGTTGTCTCCAGAAATAACAGGATGGAGGTAAAGAAAAGGAGTCATTCCTCTATATAGATATCTCTTAGAGAATGAAACTTGTGGGAACGTGGAAGATTGCCAGGAGTGGGATGGGGGTTGAACAATCAAAAACAATGCGAGCTTCTACAAAATGCTATCGGATGGATATTACTAGATTCCCAGTTCTACAGATGCAGGAACCAAGGCCTAGCAAGGGTAAGTGTCCATGGTGAAAATGCTAACAGCGAACTGGGCCTGAAGTCTCTGCTCTTTCCACTCAGTAAATCAACAGGGGTTAGTAGTTTCCTTCAGAGTTGTTCCTCTTATTTCCAGAAATAATCACTGAATCCAAGTTCTTTGTTCAACTCTGTGGCTGGAATGAACAGTCAAAGACATGCAGGTGATTGTCTATTTTTATACCCTTTACTTATCAGTCGGTTTCTAAGCAGTGGGTCTCAACCTGACTGTGCATTCAAACCAAAACCAAATCAAAACAAAACAAAAATAGAAATGAAATACAAGGGGTCTTTTAAAAAATACTAGTGCCACTGGGCATGGTGGTGCATACCTGTAATTCACAGTACTTGGGATGCTGAGACAGGAGGATCACAGGTTCAAGGACAACCTCAGCAATGTGGAGAGACTCTCAGTAACTTGGTGAGATTCTGTTTCAAAATAAAAAATAAAAACAGCTGGGGTGTAGATCAGAGAAGGAATGCCCTGGGTTCAATTCCTAATACCACACATATACACACACAAAAATACGAGTGCCTATATACTATTTCATGGAAACTAAATAAAATCTTTGGAAAGGCAATCTAGGTTTTTTTTTTCAAAATCTCCTCTAGAGCATTCATATGCAGCCAATATTGAATCATAATTTTAAAAACAAAAGCTGAGCCCTTTTACTTAAAACTTCTGCCATGGTCTGATCCCTCTTTCCTGTCTCACCAAGGAGCCTCTTGTCTCTCCAACTTGGTTCCCCCCTCCAAGGATCTATACAACAAAAGTACCAAACTATTCCAAACTCCTGCATACACCAGGCCATTTCATGAGTCTTAAACTTTGTATATATCTTTTTATTTTTTATTTTGTACTGGGGATTGAACCCAGGAGCATTCTACCTCTGACCTACATCTCAAGCCTCAAACTCTTTTATTTTTTATTTTGAAACAGGGTCTCTCTGAGTTACTGAGGGTCTTGCTAAATTGCTGAGGCTGGCCTCAAACCTGTGATCCTCCTGTCTCAGCCTCCCAAATCCTAAGATTACAGGTATGCACCACCTCTCCCAGGGTCTTTGCATATATCTATCTTTTGACCTGAAATATTCATCAAACACCACCTATACCCCATCATAGTCACATAGTATTCTCCAATGAAGCCTTTCGATTACAGCTTGGATATAACATCTGTGACGTCTTTCTGGACCTCTCCACAGTAAAGACAGATCATCGCTCTTTCTGTTTTTTCTTATTTTTTATTTACACATTCAAGGAAAATACCCAAAGCATTTACCAATAAAGCAAAATTGTCATGTCTTCTCTAATGGGCCATGAACTTTTTAAGAATGAGGATACTATTTTATTTTGGTGTTCTCAGCATTTAGAATAATGCCTAGCACAGGTAACATTTAAGGTTTGTTGAATTAATTTACTTTTTTCTCAACTTCAAGAAAACTTTTCCATTTTAATTATTATTTTATTTTTATAAGGTGTCTCCTCTTCCAAGCATCTTTCTTTAAAAAAAAGGAAGAGAGCATATTTTTTTAAATTTTAAAATCCACTTGCATATAGTTGGGATGTTTTCTTACCATTTATTTGATCAACCTAAGAAGGAAAATGTATTAAGTTACTCTCTGGTCTTTCCTCATAAAGAACCACTCTTTCCCTTGGTAGAAAAATCGGGCTGTCACCAACATAGCAATTTGCTAAAAGTCCACTGTGCTCTTAGCTATCAGATTTCAAGTTTGGGGCAGGTAAAAAAAAATCTGACATCTTGTATTGAATCAGTGCAAGGAGAAAACAAGGCTGTTGGAGCTTGGTGCTCCATCATGGAAAGTGGTGATCTGATTTGTGTCTAGCCTAGTCTGAAAAGTGAATATTGCCATAAATACACTTAGATTCAAAGTGTTTATGGAGAGCTACATGGATTTTTCATACACTTCCAGATTAGCTTTGACAGCACTGTACAAAACAAGGCAAAAAGTCAGTATACAATCCCAAATTGAAAGGATTGTGAGGCTGTGAAAACAAATCGAAGAAAAAATCATCCAGAATGGTAAGAAGATTAATGACAAGGAATACATTCCTATGAAAAATAGATTTAACTCCTTATAAAGAAAGACTGAAGAATTTTTTATGAAATATCCCATGATTTGAACATTGACTCAAGGAATTCTTTTTTCTTGTAGAGTGAATAGCCCACATGGAAATGGAAAACGGCGGTCCTGGGGCAGTGATGGAAGGAGTCTGAGAGCCACTCCAGGCAGGAAGGGTCTAGAGGCCCCTGATCAGGTATGGGCATTACTGTATTTAACAATTCCTGACCAATCTTTTCACATCTGCCTATTGGGATCACTCTTATCCTTTATTCTGGTCTTTGCGAGAGCCACCTGACCACTGCATCTGAAATAGCAACTCTGCCCATTTCACTCTCTCTTTAATTGTACTTTTTCTTCATTATACTAATTGCAATCTCAAATCGTTTTATTTATTTTATTTATGTATTAAATTCTTCAAATATTGTCTTTCCACTAGAATAAGGGAACATATTGTGTCAATTTTCTTTATTTCTTTTTTACCAAGTAGAATATTGCATGAACCATCATATGTGCCCAATAAATATATGCTTGTGTATATATACATGGAGGTATATGTGCACACTTTTATTTTCAGTAGTGGGGATTGAGCCCCAGGTTGGTCTACCACTGAACTAGGGTCTCCGTAAGTTGTCTAGGCTGACCTTAAATTCGTTATCCTCCTGCCTGAGCCTCCCAAGTCACTGGGATTACAGATGTGCACCACTGCGCCTGGCTATAGACACATACTTTTAAATGAATGACTGACATTAGTGAGATTTCCACTCCTGTAACTCATGTTTAGGTGTGGCTGCTAGTGAATCTAAAGCAGAAAGAAGGCAGTTAAGTGGCAAAATATAGATATAAATATAGATATATAGATACTTGTGTGTCTCCTCACAACTGATTGGGAGGAAAACCCAAATGGGCTGAGAGTACTCCTGTTGCTATCAGGAGTTGAGGAAAAGAAAGTAACCCATGGGACTCAAAGGGGTTTAATGTCCTCCAGGTTGAGTGATCAAAAGAAAGTATCATAATTAATGAAGATTCGGAAACTCTTTCAGCCTGATAAAAGATAAAAATGATGCTTGACAGTGTGGACACACACCTCAAAGGCCTTGAAAGGACTGTTGCAGAAAATTACTTCTTAAGGTATAACGTCTTTCATTTTAGAACAAATATGGGGGTTGACCCAAATCAATAAGAGACAGTAAAACAAACTACCATCTGGATTCAAGACATTTAACTCTGTCTTTGCTGTTCTGCCTGGGGACCAGAAGTTTCCTCTTCCCCCAGTGAACAGCACCCAATATGGTTAAAGCTATGACTTAGACAATCAAGGCCACTTGATGGCCTCACACCACCAAGAAGAACCTGGTCTAGCACATCATCCCATTGGTGGCTCACTTTCTCATTTTAGATATTTGTTGTATGTTCATTCTTTTTATTTTATTAGTATTTTCGGGGATACTAGGGATTGAACCCAGGGGCATTCTACCTCTGAGCTACATGCCCAGCCCTGTTTTATTTTTTATTGTGAAACAGGGTCTCACTAAGTTGCTCAAAGTCTCGCTGAGTTGCTGAGACTGGTCTTGATCCTGTGATCCTACTGTCTCAGTCTCCCAAGCACTGGGATGGCAGGCATCCTCCACCAGGGTCTGGCTAGATTTATTCATCTATTACTTTCTATTCTCCCACTTCATGGATATTTTGGTGGACTTATGTGTTCAATATACCACCTTAATTGAAAAGTTTTTATCTTTCTTTGAGAAAATCATTAAATTGCTATAGAAGAATTTGAAAAAGTTGACAGTCATTTAGATTTTCTAACAATGACATTTTCTTTAGAACTTATTTTATTAAGACTGTATTGAAGGCAGGAGTGGTGGCACACACCTGTAATCCCAGTACCTGGGACACTGAGACAGGAGAATAGCAGATGCAAGAACCAGTCTCAGGAATCTAGCAAGACCCACTTCAAAAATAAAAATAAGCCGGGCGTGGTGGTGCACACTTGTAATCCCAGTACTTTGGGAGGCGGAGACCGGAGTATCTGGGTTCACGGCCAGCCTCAGCTCTCTCTCTCTCTCTCTCTCTCTCTCTCTCTCTCTCTCTACTTAGTGATACTTAGTGAGGCCCTCCACAACTTCGTGAGACCCGGTTTCAAAATAAAGTGTAAAAAATAGGGCTGGGGGTGTAGCGTGGAGGTAGAACGCCCCTGGGTTCAATCCCCAGTACCGCAAAAAACAATAAATAAATAAAAAAATTAAAAAATAAAAAATAAAAATAAATGAATAAATAAAATAAATAAATAAAAATGGCTAGGGGTGTAGCTTGGAGGTAGAATGCCCCTGGGTTCATTCCTCAATACAAAAAAAAAAAAAAGAATGTAGTGAGCATTTATGCAGCATCTCCTGGTTGTTTACCTTCTAAGATGCCTTACAAATTTCTGCCTTTACAACCAACCTCTCTCTTATTAATAAATCCTCTAAAGCTTTCGGTAGGTAGAGAGGTAAAAGAATGAGAAAATTCTGGGCCTACCTGTACAGAAAATAAAGTTAACATGAGAAGATAGAGAATAAGATCTATGCTTTCCCAAATCTATGTCTTAATACTGAATACATTTTGTTTTTATGGAATAAACCTTAGTTGATCATAATGAATTATATGTTAATACATAACCAGACTTATTCTAGTAATTTGTGTAACTCAAAATGGTTTTATTTACATTTTATTACTGATACAACTGTTTAAGACATACCAACTAATATGTTTACCTTTTGCCATATTTATGTCTCAATATTAAAATTATGGAATCAGAATACACTTCTCTTTCTTTGTGTACCACAAGACTTAGGCTTTTGGTTTGTAGGGATTCTGTCCTGTTATCTCTTTCCAAGTGAAAGCTATACTAAGGGAAATCATTAGGTTGATGCATTAGGTTTTTGCAGAGAAACAGAGCCAATAGGATAACCTGTAATATCTATATATCAATATATATATATATCTATTATATATCTTATTGGGTATATACAGACTAATGTGATTGTGAAAGCTGACAAATCCAAAATCTATAGAGTAAACCAATAGGTTGGAAACGCAGCGAACAGGTGATGCTGCAGTTCAAGTTCAAAGGCAACCTGCTGGCAGAGTTTTCTTAAGTGATGTCATTCTTTTTCTATTAAGACTTTCAACTGATTGTATAAGACCTACTCATATTATAGACAATAACCCACTTCACTCAGAGTCTACTGGTTTAAATATTGGTGTCATCTAAAATGTGACTTCACAGAAACATATGGAATAATGCTTGGCCAAATATCTGGGTCCTATAGCTTAGCCAAAGTGACATAAAATTTACTACCGCAGCGGGGCATGGTGGTGCACACTTGTAATCCCAGTACTTGGGAGGCTGAGATAGGAGGATTGCAGGTTCAAGGCCAGCCTCAGCTACTTAGTGAGGCCCTCTGAAACTTAGTGAGACCCTGTTTCAAAATAAAGAATAAAAATAGGGCTGGGGGTATAGCTCGGAGTTAGAAAGCCCCTGAATTCAATCCCCATTTCCGGAAAAAAAATTAATGACCACAAATGATCACTGATGAATTCCCTTTAAAAAAAAAAAGCTAAAGCATTCATATTTACCCAGAAGACAGAATTATGGTCCAACACATGGGAGAAAGAGTAATCTCGGGTTTTATCCAAAATCCACTTTTTTCTCCACAAAACACCAACAGATACAATAAAATTGAAGAGAGACATTGAGCAACGGTTGGGATTACTGACCTCTCTATGCAGAGTAGGTAGACCACTTCCAGTCTTGAACTGAGCAATGGGCAGCAACAACATTTGGTAGCAGGTTTCAGCGCTGCGTGGGCCCTGGGGTGGGAGTGGCAACACAGAGACAGTTGGTAGGTCCGGACTCTCAGATAGTAGAGATCACACACTGCTGGAAGTCAGGCTGAGAACACCACCCTTACCTGCACATTCCACTCTTTGCCACAATCACATAACCAGCACCTACCAAAGGGAAAACAGAAATTATTAAATTCAGGAAGAAACAATGAATAACAGCAATCCTTTGAATGAGGCATTCAATGAAATGTAAAAAAAGATCAGTTGACAGGAGTGCAGAAGGTAAAAGGATAATGTGACATGAGGTGACACTAGGGCATTAGGGAAGTAGATCATGAAGGGCTTTGTAAGCCAAGTTGATGTTTTAATGAAATCCTAAGGGAGACAAAAATCCATCAGAGGGGTTTCAGCTTTGACACAGAAGACAAATTAAAAACAAAAACCAAATATATAACATGGTTATCAGTATAAAATAATTTGGAGGGGCTTTCCATTTTCAGTTATAGTAGCCTTAGTAATCAAACCGAGCTTCCCATTAAAAGAAACTAAAAGTGCTAGATAAAATATACAAACCATCAATCAAATGGAAGAAAAATACAGATATATTATTCAAAATCCACATGAAGGCAGGAAGTCATTGATAAAAGTAATCTAGAAACTAGCTGTGTTAGTCACTTTGAGTTGGTGTGATCACAATACCTGACAAGAACAACTTAGAGGAGGAAAGGTATATTTTGGCTCAGTTTCAGAGGTTCAGTCAATAGTTAGCCAGCTCCAAGGGCGTGATAGAGGAAAGCTGCTGAGCTCATGACAGCCAGGAAGCAAAGAGAGACAGGATGGGGCAGGGAGAGTTACAGCCCTCAAGGCCCTGCCCCCAGGGGCCCACCTCCTACAGTCATGCCTCAACCCTGAACTTCTCTGCATCAAGGAGCACACTTTCAACACATGAGCCTTGGCGGGACATGCTGGATTCAAACCATAATAAGAGCTAACCTTGCTGAACCTGATCTCTGGTCTTTGTGCTTTCTGAGTAAGTGCAAAACGAGACACATTGTAGGGCTAACCAACGTATGATAAAGTAATAGCACACCCTACCTTCTAAAGCTGGCACCCCAAAAGTCATACTCTCAGTGTAAACTCATAACTTCATAACCCCCCTCTTGCCAAGGAAAACTGCCTGTTTTAATGAGTCACTGAGGAAAAGGGGGAAATACTCTGAGAAGTATGATATAAAATGGCTCTCTTGTGGATGTGCAGCTCAAATTTGCAATGATTGGGTGAGGCCAAATACCTGATGATTTTGTTTTTGTTGTTTTGCGGTACTGGAGATTGAGCCCAGGGGCATTCTACCTCTGAGCTACACCCCCAGCCCTGTTTTTTATTCTTTAGTTTGAAACAGGGTCTCAGTAAGTTGCAGAGGACCTCACTAAGTAGCTGAGGCTGGCCGCGAACCTGGATCCTCCAGTCTCAGCCTCCCAAGTACTGGGATTACAAGCATGTGCCACCACGCCCTGCTTACCCGATGATTTTAATTAAAGTGCTCTACACTGGTAATGACTCTCTTTGCCAGAAGAGTAAAGCAAATCTGCAGAGAAGCAAATTGCTTTTATTCTAGGCTTCAAAAAATTCTCACAAGTTAACCTTCAAGGAAAATGAGCAGCTTATAGTAAAAGTATAATAAAAATAAATCATCAAGCACTAAGTAGAACAATATGTCATGAGTGAAAACCAGCAGAAACAATAAACAAGTAAGCATACTTGCAGAGAATAGATAATAGCTATGTTCACAACAGTTAAGGTAACAAAAACAAGGTTAAATATCAATGCAAAAAACCCTAGCAATTACCTAGAAAAAATTGAAGGGTCAAATGAAAACACAAGAACATGTTATCACTAATTATTTAAAATAATTAATGAATGGCTTTAGCAATAGTTTAGACAAAGCTAAAGAATCTGTGAACTGTAAAATGTATCAGAAAAAGAAATTTACAAAAGAGAAAAAGCCAAAATGTGTGAAAAATATGAGAGATTAACGTAGAGGGAGGATAGTGTAAGAAAGTTCAATACATATCAGTCCAGGTTCCCAGAAAATGAATAGGGTAAATGCAATATTTGAAGCAAGAATTATGGAGAATTTTTCAAATCAAAGACACCAATTCACAAATTCAAGGAAGTTCAATAATTCCCAAGTTGGATAAAAACATCCATATTTAGGCACTCATAATGAAGGTATTCATAAAGAAATGATAAAAGTTTAAGATGATGGATAAATACCTTGACTTGATTACTCATTGTATACATGAATCAAACATTACATTGGACCTCATGAATATGTACATACAGCATATCAATCAAAAATAGAAAATTAACTTTGAAAGAGGACTTGGGTCTACCACAATGGAATGGAATATATTTATGTTTGAAAAGGACATGAATTGGGGGGGCAGACAAGGCTGGGGTGCTATGGTTCGAATGTATCCCCTCTAAAATGTAGGTGTTACCAGTGTGATTGTATTAAGAGGTAGGGCCCTTCCAAGGGGATTAGGCCATGGGCTCCTCCCTAATAAATAGGATTAAAATCCTTATAAAAAAAAAAGTGCCGGGCGTGGTGGCACACACTTGTAATCCCAGTACCTGGGAGGCGGAGACCGGAGGATCCGGGTTCACGGCCAGCCTCAGCTACTTAGTGAGGCCCTCCACAACTTCATGAGACTGGTTTCAAAATAAAGTACACACAAAAAAAAGGCCTCAAGCAGTGCCCATTGGTTAGCAAACTTGCTTGTCTTTCCACCTCCCTCCATGTGAGAACACAGCAGAAAGGTCATCACCAGACAACAGAAGCTGGCACTCTGATCTTGGACTCCCCAGCCTTCAAAGCTGTGGGAAAAAATGCCGGCTATTTTATTTTAAGAAAAAGTAAGTACAAAACATGAAATACAAAGATAACATGCAAAAATATGGGGTTTCAAAGGGAATAACTAGATTGAGAATTGATACCAATAATAGAAGGGAAGACTGTGTTGAAAGAAAATAACAATCTATTTTAATGGATGCTTCTATAATTACAAATCCACTTGCTACAGATCAGTATTTCTTCAAAAAGAAAAAAAATACCAGAAAGGGTGAAAAAGTACAAAGATAAAAATCTGTTTGAAGCTCTCAGAGACCTACTGAGGCAGCAAGGACTCAAGGGGCCACTCATGAAGGAGTGAACTTGATATCTGTTGCCCCTTCTCTCTGGGAGGCATTTGCTGTGTTGGGAGCAGAGAATAAGAGGCTAGCAAGCTGATCAGAGTTTTCAGTAATCTTACAAAACTGGGAGGAAAAATAAAGCTCAGAGCCAGAAGGAGATGGGGGCCAGAACTCAGGCTGGCAATGGGATCTTCCAATGGGTTACAATGTAAGAGTAACAGTGAATTAGAGCTAAATACAAACCCCAAAGCCCATCTTTGAAGCAGTTATAATCTCTCATTAAATTGAAATGATTTGTCCCAGTTTTAACTGACTGACTGAGCAAAGTTAATCCTCTATGAGGGAGGACTGTACTGTTTCTTTTTTTTAAAGGATTAGTCATTGTGCATGTATGTCACTATCACCATGAACTATATTACGATGTGAGATTATAATGCACCAACAAAAGTATAAACAAGAATTAGTCATCAGGAAAATGAATGCAAATGAAAACTGTAAGATACCACTACATGCCCACCCGAATACCAAAAATTAAAGAGACTGAAGATTCTAAGCACTGGCAAAGATGTGAAAGTACCATGTTATTGGTGGGAGTACAAACTGCTACAAATACTTTGGAAAAATGTTTGAAGGAATTAATTGAAACTGCAGAGCATTATGCTTGTATTTTATGCCCAACCAATTCTATTTCCAAGTGCATAACCAACAGCATAAATATATGTACACAAAAGGACATGTACAAGCATGTCATACAATATTATTTATAATAGACCTAAACAAGAACAATTCAAATATTCACCAACCATAGAAAAGATAAATAATTTGTAGTAGAGTCAAACAATGGAACACTACAAACAGTGAAAATGGCCAAACTAATGCTACCCTCAACATGGGTGAATCTCGCATACATATTATTAAACAAATTAATAAATCAAAGACTACATGCCACTTATATAAGTTTGAAAACATTAATCAATAGTGCTAGATGTCAGGAAAGAAATGATCTGTGGAAAGAAGGGAGAAGGGAAAGTCGCAAGGCTCTAAGCTACTCTGTCATGATCTGAGCAGTGGTTACATGGAGTGTGCAAGTGTATGATACTTCACCAAGTCTCGTATTATGAATCAGTAATCATCTGCATGTATGTCATATTTCAAAAAACATTATTTTTAAATGTTATACACAGTGAACATATCTTTCAAAAATGAGGACAAAATCGAAACATTTTCAAACATAAACTAACAGTGCTTATTATAGCAGATTCTCAGCAAGTAAGTTCTAAAGGGTGCACTTCATTTGTAAGGAAAGTAACACCAATGGAATGCCTGCAGTGAAAGAAGGAATAATGAACAAATAAATAGTTAAACACACACACACATGCAGATATTCACGATACATAATAGCAACCATAATAATATCTTTCCTAGTTTTAAAATCAGAGGAAAATAAGGAACATTAAATAACGATGTACAAATTGGAAGTCCCTTGAGATGGAATTAAGCTGTTTTAAGGTCTTGTTTAGGAAACAAGTAGGATATGATTATTTTTAGGTTTTGAAAAAGTAAGACACAAGTAGTAACTTTTAGCTTAGCTTCATGCAGAGAAAAAAATGTATAAAACTTCCACCCTGGGAGAGAAAGAATAGGGGGAAAATATATACTTGGCCCAAGGGAAAACTAGTTAGGAAAGGGAACAAAACATAGGAAAGGCAGAATAAATATAAGAAGAAAAATTATATACAATCTAAAATATGTCAGTAATCAGAATGAATATGAATAACCAATTTTCCAGTTTCAAAACAAAAAATAAAAATAAAAAAAACATAAAAACCAAACCTAGGCATAAGCTGTATATGAAAAACAACAATAAAATGGCAAGGATCAGAAAGGTTAGGAGTAAAAGGACAGAGATGATATTTTAGCTGGATATTAATCAAAAGAAAACTATTGAAAACATATAAATATCAGATAAGATGGACATTGAGGCATTAAATAACAATGTACAAATTGGAAGTCCCTTGAGATGGAATGAAGCTGTTTTAAGGTCTTGTTTAGGAAACAAGTAGGATATGATTATTTTTAGGTTTTGAAAAAGTAAGACACAAGTAGTAACTTTTAGCTTAGCTTCATGCAGAGAAAAAAATGTATAAAACTTCCACCCTGGGAGAGAAAGAATAGGGGGAAAATATATACTTGGTATCAATAGAAATGAAGAAGAAAAAATTGCAAGCTTAATTTATGAAGAAGAATTTATTGTTTTAAAAACATAGTCACTTAAAAGAGTGGGATATTTTAACACATGAATGACTTTTGATTGTTCTGTGAATTTTTTTGCTCTATATGTGTTGAGAATATGATTGTATATTTGGCTAAGTAATTGATATATTCAGCATATAAAAATCAGCAAGCTGTAAAAGATTTGAATAAAACAGTAAGCTTAATTTAATGGACATGACAATATAAAACACTGAACCCCATACATACAATATATACTTAGAACATTTACAAAAATAGACTGCACATTGGACAATGAAACAAGACGTATTTCAAAGAAACGGGATCATACAGATTTTTCTCTAACACCATTAACATTAAAATAGAAATAATGACAGAAAGATAAGTAAATAAATTGGTATGTTTAAAAATAACAAACAATGAATGATTTAAAATATTTATAACTCAATAAATACTACATATAAAATTTGTGGGATGCAGTTAAGCAATAATGATAATTTTTCAGCCTTAAAAGATTATATTAGAAAAAATATATTATCTATTGAGCTAAGCATCCATCTCTAGAAGTTAGAAAAATAACAGCAATTAAGTTCAGAAAATGACAGTCAGTAGGAAGCAGGAAAAGTGGATGAACTGATGAAAGAAACAGTTCAAATTATACTATGCTCATGTATGAAGGTATCACTTCAATCTCACTATTATGTACAGGGAGGGGTGCCTAGCGGGGTGGGACCGCAGGGAAACACACCAAGACCTGTGTGCATGTTTGTTTGTATGACTTTGAAACTCTCTATGATGTATAATTACAATGCACCAATAAAAGTATTACGAAAAAAGTGGATATATGGAAAACTAGTTAAAGATTAGTGAAAATATTCAGTTGGAATAACCTCTTTAGTAACATGGGTGATGGAGAATAATGACCAATTGAAGAAATAATTAAAAGGAAGAAAACAAATATCTGTGAATTAATTGATATAGAATGAGGGGAATAGAGATTATAGGGATTGTTCCCCAACTCTAGAATTAATTCAAATTTTTTTCCACTGGGAGTTGAATAACTTGACCAAGTGCAGGAATTGGAAGTGAATGAAGCAATAATTTCTTGAATGCAAATACAAGTATTATTTCTTGAATAGCCAGTATTACATTGTTCTACATATTGCATATTATTGACACTCAGGATAGCCCTTTGAGTCTTATCTATTAATATTCTCATTTGAGCTAAGGCTCAAATCTATTAGCTAGCCCAAAGGTATATGGCATATGCAGGAATGGAGATTTCAATTTATGTCTTGCATTTAAAAGTTCACGTTTTTCCAGATTTTGCTTGAGACATGCCAAATTTCAGTTGTCAGAAAAACACCTAAGAAATCTTGGTAAAGTACATATGATCTGACTATCAAAAGAAACATAGACAAATATAGGATGAAGATTAATTCCAAACTGAGAAACTAAATTAGCATGTTACTGAATTGTATCTTCAATCTTTTTTCTCAAGACTCACTTTATATTTCATGATGATACAGTTGTACTTCTCTGCCCAACAATGACTGTGATGTAGGTAAAAAGCAGGAACTTGAGAAATCTTCTTACAACCTACCAACCCTTGTTTCAATGTGTTCTGCCTGTTATTTCCTGAATCACTCATTGAATTGACTGTGATGCCATGTAAACCAAAATAAATTCATCAAATTCAAATTCAATGTCTTAGAAGCCCCCCAAACCCAAATAGACTGGTAGTCTTTGGACGAACAAATTTGAGTGTTTTATTAGAGATAACACAAGGCTCCACAGAGAGTAGTCTTTTTACTTAACAAAATAATCTTGAAAGATAAATCTGAACAGAAGAGGAAAACATGAATTGTTTAGGGGAATTTCCTATGGATAAAAACTTAGCATGAATAATTGTTTTTTCCATGAACCCTTTCATGCCTGTCTAATCATACACAATGAGAAAATAAGTCAATAGAAACGCATTATTCTGTCACATTAGTTTTGGACAGCAAAATTGCCTAGTGTGTCCTTTAGAATATTTATTGACACGGTTGCTTCTTCCTGGTGAAACCACAAAGGTTATTAGGGTAAAAATGAAAGTGCCAAAGGGCTCAGGAGGAAGACAATTTAAAAAAAAGGCCATTTCTAGACAAGAAGTCAATTTTCAGAATATTGTAGGTAAAGTTAAAGACATAGAGACTTCACTTCATACAGTCAACTAACTCTAAGATATTTGGGGATAAAAACATAAAGCTCTGTTCCATTATAAGATTTCACTTCTCTTCACTAAAAACAGAGAGCATTAGAGATCAATTATCAGGAGGTAAAAGAGATAATTAGCCTTACTTTACAAATGAAGGTATGTGAGAAATAAAATCCTTCATGAATGACAACTATATAGCAGGAATTATAGAAGAAATCAAAAAGGAAAATGGACAAGATGTTAAAACAATGAGTGTAAGTGCCAATATTTTCTATTTATAACATCCATTTCTTTTCCTTTCTATTATTTTTCTTTGCGATCTATTTATCCTTTAAGCAAAATTGTATACTGACAAAATGTACTGTTTTCAGTGCAGTCTCACAGATGAGATGAGGATCATCAGTAGCTATATGTGAAGCCAAGGGGAGAGAAAAGAGCAGGAGTTAGAACACTAGAGTCAAAGTTCTGGCTTTACCACTGGGCCACACTACACCTGGCCTGTCAGTCACCATTGCCTCCCACATGCTTCTGGGCTTTGGATGTTGAATGACCCACAAAGGCCTTCTGTTAAAGGCTTGGTCCCCAGGGTGGTGCGACTGGGAGGTGGTGGAACCTTGGCAAGGTGGGGCTTAGTAGGAGGGCCTTAGGGCACTGGAGATGCACCCTTGAAGGGGATTGTGGGACCCTGGCCCCTTTCTTGGTCTCCTTTACTTCCTGGCCAGTGAGTCAGCGGTTTTGCTCATGCTCCCACCATGACACGGTGCCTCACGACAGGCTCAGAGAAGTGATTGACCATGGACTGAAACTGTCAGCACCGTGAGCCAAAATAAACCTTTTCTTTTAATAAGTTAGTTATCTCCAGTATTTCATTATGGTGACAAATAGCTAACTAACGTGCTTTCTGTTGTAAATTCTTTGTCTTATTCATTTAAATGCATATTATCTGTCCATTTAGACAATGAAATATAACTGCGCAGTCTGAATCCCATAGCTGTGCTCATTAATTCATTTGATAAATGTTTATGAAGCATCTGCTAGAGGCCAGGATACTGAGGAAAACATGTCCAGACCCTGGATTCATTGTGTGCTGCAGGTAACATTGCTATGGCCTTATATTTTGTCTTTTTTTATAAACAACATGGACTTTGATTTTTTATTTTTGTCAAAACTGACAATCTCTACCTTTAAATTGGGAAGTTAAGACTGTTAACATTTATTAGGATAACTGATATGCTTTGATTTTTGCTTTCATTATTTGATTTGCTTACATTTAAGGTTCCACTTATCAATGCCCATCATCCAAAGATCACCAGGTTCATTCTAGATCAGGAATATGTTATAGTAGAATAATGTAGGTCCATTGTTCCTTGGAATAAGAAAGACAACATACCACAAGGAACTATCATTTTAGTAATAGGATATTAAGAAAGGATTTATTATAGGATTTAGGCTCATGTAAGGTAGCTTGGGGGAACCTGGAGATTTGTCCTGGACTGAATGATATCAAAAAGCAATTCTATAGCCGGGCATGGTGGCGCATGCTTGTAATCCCAGTACTTTGGGAGGCAGAGACCGGAGGATCCAGGTTCGCGGCCAGCCTCAGCTCTCTGTCTCTTTCTCCCTCTCTCTCTCTCTCTCTCCTTAGTGAGGTCCTCCGCAACTTCGTGAGACCCGGTTTCAAAATAAAGTATAAAAAATAGGGCCAGGGGCGTAGCGCGGAGGTAGAACGCCCCTGGGTTCAA
>PVJS01021042.1:0-31929 GCA_004027185.1 Glis glis
TCTACCTCCGTGCTACACCCCCGGCCCTATTTTTTATGCTTTATTTTGAAACCGGGTCTCACGAAATTGCGGAGGGCCTCACTAGGTAGTGAGAGAGAGAGAGAGAGAGAGAGAGAGAGTGAGAGCTGAGGCTGGCCGCGAACCCGGATCCTCCGGTCTCTGCCTCCCAAAGTACTGGGATTACAAGCGTGTGCCACCACGCCCGGCTAAAGTAGCTCTCCTTACCTGCCATACTGAAGAGAGTAATAAACAAAGTTACTTTAATGCATTGCTAACCAACAGACCTTGAACACTAATGTTCCTTTAATACAAGGACTTCCTTTGAAGAAATAAGTGGCTGAAATTTATCTAGTAATGGCAACATTGGATGGACATTGTGGAATAGATGTGCTCAGCACCCCTTAAACTGTAATATCTGTCTTTCAATGAAGTAACTGTTCTTATAGAATAAGACAATCTTTTTCATTTTAAATTAAATAAACAAGGCATGGTGGCACATGCCTGTAATCTAGTACTTGAGAGGCTGAAATAGGAGGATCACAGGTTCAAGGCCAGCCTCAGCAGCATAGCAAGACTTTCAGCAACCTATAGAGATCCTGTTTCAAAACAAAAAATAATAAAATTTTTAAAAAGGGCTGGGGTGTAGCTCGGAAGCGGAACAAAAACTGTAAAATAAAATATAATAAAAATGAAATAAAACAAAAACAACAACAACAATGACAATACACACCAAAAGAAAAAAAACCCACTGAATTACTAACCCTTTACGAAGCACTACAGACCATTGCTCCTTGAGAGTTTTGTTTTCTCGTTAGAATCTTAGAGGACACTGCATGATGGAGGAAAGCCAGCTGGCTGGACTTGAAGGGCAGGTTGAATCCCTTTTTCAACATTTAATATTTATGTTCTGAAATACAGCCCACACAGTTGAGGATATTGATGTTATGACTTTATTTTGTTATCTCTGAGTCACTGCACTGCCAGAACCCTCATTTAACTAACTGTGATGAAAGAGCAGCCTAGACAGTCTGTCCTGCCGAGGACAAGCTGTAAACTTTTCCTTTGAAATTTATCTTTTGTACTTTGATATTTTTGTTACCAAATGTACCCTGTGCTTCACAAGTTTGTGGATAAAACAGAATTGCATTTATATTTACGATCAAATTTCAATGACTTTAACACCTCACTAAGTCCACTGGCAAGTTCCCCTTCCCAAATTTTTCTAAGACTCTCTGGGGATACTTATACATAACCATGAGTCAGGTTTTTTTTTTTCTAGAAGAAATAAAAAGTCAGACCTTATGAGTAGACCCCATTGATGCTGAAACCCCGATAACTTTATCTGTCAGATATATTAAATCAAATGTCTCCAGGTGCATGGGAGCCTGATCTCCTTCAGTTACGGAGAGCAGCCTCAGGAGCCCCAGGACATTCACAGAGCCATGATTTAGTTTCCTTTCTGTCTTCCTGGTCCTTATACCTCCCTTGCTGATGGTCAGAGTCACTTCTGAATCACCCACTTCTTTGGGTCCTCTTCCAGCCGTGAGGGTTCCTCTCAGTGAAGAGGAGACCTAGCTTTCTTTTCTCGGTATCACACTGAGAATGGAGACTCAGAACAAAACTACTTGGGGCCCAGTCTTTCTTAAGTTAGGATGGTTTACGTTTCTGGATGTTGTCTCAGTCAGCTCAGACTACTGTAACAAAATGTCACAGAGTGAGTAGATTATAAGCAACAGAAGTTTATTTCTCTCACTTCTGGAGGCTGAAAGCTTCGGCTCAGGGTGCCAGCATGGTGGACCTCTGTTGATAATCCCCTTCCAAGGCGCAGACTACAGACTTCTTTTTCTATCCTCATGTGGTGGGAAAAGGGCTAAAAACTCTCTGGGGTCCCTTTCATAAGGGCACAAATTCCAATTCTGAGGACTCTACCCTCATGACCTCATTACCTCCCAAAGGCCCCATCTCCATATGTCATCTTCCTGGCTGTTGTCTCTTTAGCATACGGGTTTGAGGGGGACACAAACATTAAGTTCATCGCACATGCACGTATACAGAATCATTTCTCCAGACAGTCACAGTACAAGAACAACTGAATAAATGGGTGTGCCAAAGCTAACCAAACAGGGAGTCCAGAAGCAACATTCCTATTTGGAACAAAGGTTCAGACCCCTTCTTCTTTTTCTTTTCTTTTTTTTTTTTGTGTGTAGTATTGGTGATTGAACCCAGGGACATTCTACCACTGAGCTAACCCTCCAGCCCTATTTTATTTTTCATTTTGAAACACGGTCTCACTAAGTTACTGAGACTGACCACAAACCTGTGGTCCTCCGGTCTTAGCCTACCAAATACTGAGATTACATGCGTGTGCCACCACTCCCAGCCCAGACTTCTTTCTTATGGTAAATTTTCATTCAGAAGCATTCATTGTACTTTATCGCAAAAATACGTGATTTTATATTTTCAACTTGAATGCTGATAATGGTTTGGTGAGTGCAGAGAAGAATAATCATGGTGCAGGTTCTTTATCTTCTATGAGATTCTTATTTTCCTATTTAAGTTTGTGGTATTAAATGTTGACAGGGATTTTTTCTCACTTTCCCTTGAGCCAAGACAAGCTTTTGGGGGAAGGAATGACATCTTATTTCTATCACTGATTATATCTAAGCACAGATTTTTACTGAAACAAATTTCCTTGTAAATTTTTACATTATTTGTGATAAAAATTTTGGATACTGAAAATTAATGGATTTGTATAGCTGAAGGATGCCAAACTAAAAGTATGATAGAAATGTAATATAAACCCTGGGGAGAAGGTCCGATTGTGGGAGGAATAGTAGACAACACTGTACTTTTTTTTTAACTTGGAACAATAGCAATTATTTAACTTAGTGAAAACCTGTATGAATCTAAATAACAAAAAGATATGAAAACCATGTAGTAGGCTTTCTCTGACTCCTTTTTCTCTTCTTTACTAACCATATTCTCATATTTTTATTTGGGTAATATTTATTTTAGTTAGGCTAGGTCTTAGAGATAAGTGGATAAATTAGATGCAGTCTTTACTCTTAAGGAGTCCATGGTCAGAAGAAACCAGATAGGTACATACACACACACACACACACACACACACACACACACACTGCTCATTATCAAGAAAGAATCTGAGATTTCACCCTACTTTAATAGTTAACAAATTAACAAATTATCTGGCTACTGTTTTATAGATGCTAGCAGAAGACATAAGATTCATGGCCAGAGATAAGGACTTATTACTCGTGGCACAGTAGACAACATAAGCTTCATGCTTTCCTAGCTTTCTTGCCCAGCCCCACCAAGGGGTGATGTAAATTGGCTGAGGTAGATGTACACACCATTGATTTTTACCACAGTTAACAAGCCTCAAGCTTAGAAAGCTCCCAGCATAATAAAGCAAGCTGCAAGCAAATTTGCCTAACCTGCACCTTGGTGGGAGAGATTATCTTTATTATTAAGAAAGGTTAGGAAAAAATTTTTCTTTCTTTGCCCTTGAGAAGACATCTCTATTCTAAGGCAGTATGCTATACAAACATCCTTGGAAAACATAGTTGGGAACAAAAGCTGTCAATGTCTTTGCTCCAAGAGTCAGAAATACAAATGACCCATGGAGAATGGCCTCACACATTTAATTTGTAATGGCAATAGAATATGGTACGTTCTGTAGAAGAGCTGTGGGTATGCCACACAGGAGGGTACAATCATGTCTGCCTTGGAGCAGTCTAGGAGTAAGGAATGACACAGTTTTATATGATGTAGAGGGAAGGAAGAAAAATCCAGACAAAGGAAACTTCCAAAGCACGGGAGGCCCTCCTCTGCTCTAAGATTGCCCTCTGGTGTGTAGAGAAGCTACCTGGCATTCAGCATGCTGACTTCCGGAAGATGAGAAGGTGACTCAGTGTTTCCATGGGGACACGCTTTGGAGGTAACATGCCAGCTCCCTGGGGAATCTATTTCTCTTGTTCATCCTAAAGTATTGCACTACAAAACTTTTGTACTACAGCTTTCTCTCACCTTACAGCTTCCTTGATGCCATTATAAGGTGGGTTGAAGGGAGCACTTTCTCTTGGGGCTGGAGAACAGAATAACTTCTGGGTTTTAACACTTTACCTTTCACCTTCTGTGGATTGTATGATTATGATGTGAGGGCCTGGCCCGAATAAATGGAATCATGGAGACAGAATTTTAGAGCTGGAAAGTTCCTAGAGTCATCTAATTGGTCCCTTATTTCATTTTTTAAAAGTTTTTCTCAATTTACTCTCTCTGTCAGACATTATAATGGCTTCCTGTGTGTGTCCATGCTGGGGATGCAAAAATGAAGGACGATGGCCTCTTAAGTTGCTCATGGAACAGTAGGGATGTAGAGTAATGTTCTGTTGATCACAACATACTGAGTTTTATTCACTATTATGTACAGTTAAAATGCACCAATACATTTTTTTAAAAAAAGAAGAAAAATAACATAAAATTTACGACACAAGGAACTGCAAGGTGCCATGTTTAGGAAATCTGGTTCAGATAATGGGATTATAAATACATTTTTGGAGGAGATAATTCTTGAATTGGGTTCTGAAAGATGAGCATGGGATATCTAGGGAAAGAATGGGTCAGAAGGAAGTTACACTGAAGATTTAGTCAGACTAATCAAGGACTTTATGTGTCATGCTACAGTGTCTGGCTTTTATCCCAACTGGGAACAGGAAATTTCTGAGGGATAATTTATCAAGGAATTGATGTAATCAGATGTGTGCTTTAGAATGATTACTTCAGCAGCAATGTGGAGAATAGATTGAAGGGAGAAACACTGGAATCATGGAGATCAATTCAGACATTGTTATGGTGATATTGGCAAGCGATTGATGAGGCTCTGACTCATATCATTTGCATAGAGATTGAAAGGAATGCCTGGAGATTAGCAGCAAAATCAATATAATTGGTAGAAGATGGAGATAAATGAGAATAGACATGGATTCAAAGATGGCTCTGAGGTTTGTGCTCAGGTAACTGGGTAGATGGATTGTCATTAAATGAGATCGGGGGAAGAAAATCTAGTAACAAATTTGAGATTAGTTCAGATTTTGACAAGCTACGACAATCCTCCCTGGATCATCATGCAGTCCTGATACCTGGATTTGGACATGTAGATAAAGGAACTCACTTTTGTTCAGCCCTTTATTTCTTGGTCAGTATTTATTCCAATTTTCCATTTACTTCTGCGGCCCCTTTTGAAGTCATTTTGCTTGAGCAATGGACAGGATATTGCAAAGCATTTGGGGTTCTCCACTTCACTGAGCACAGTTCCCTCATCTGAATGCTCTTATGCCTAAAGGCAGTTCTTTCATGTGAATCTTTGCTTCCTATTGAATGTGACATGAAATTATTGAAAGGTTCACACCTTTATATGAAAGTCATTTAATTCAATGGTTCTGTGTCATGAAAATGTTTTTCAATAGCTTTGCTTTTCTTTTTCCCTCTCTGTTGGAAATGTTTTGATCGACAAATGTGTGTAGCTTTCTCGGAACTCTTTTCAGTTTGCCCAATTCTTTCTGCATTGATTATACCTGGAAACTGTAGATTCGTGTGATCACAAAAAATAGTTTCATTCTTTGGTACTATGTGCAGAATTTGATTTCTACATTATATTTATTCAGCATGATTTGTTTGAGAATAGGACAAATCAATAAGGCATTTTACACAATTAAAAATGATTCTTGCTTTTCACTTCATTTACCTTAATGTTATGGGTAACATAAGGTCTACTTCATCTCTTGTATTATGTACAGATTTATTTTTAAAATGTCTTTCATCTTTTTGTAAACTGAGTTTCTCTAAGTAGACATGGAGGAATTATTTATTTCCATTAGAGAAATGAAACAATGCCTCAGTTTTGGCTTTGAATTAAATAAAGAAAACACAAGTTTTTATGTTAAAGAAAACATTAAAAGTTAGAATTGAAGGGATAATAAAATTCAATTGCCTCAATTTATGTATGAAATATTTAGGGAAGTCAAGCCTTCTCCTCAAGATACCAGGATTAACTATTTTATCTTATTTTACCATCTCGTGTTAACTATCCTGTTTCTATCTGCCTATGTGACTCTGCAAATAGAGCTAAATATAGATCAAGTGGCCAATAAATATAAGGCATGTTCTCAAATAGCGTCCATCATTAATATCTTTTATACTTGCCTTGGGCATAAATATAGCTGTAGTCTTCTCTCCTATTTCTCCCATGCCCTTAAAACCTTGAAAAGATCCACTTATTTCTTGAACTTTGGTGTGTTAGGCTATTTTGTGCTGCTTTAGCAAAATACCTAAGACCAAGTAATTTGTAAGATTTTTTTGCCCCTCCCAATTCTGGAGGCTCAGGAGTCCAAGATCAAGGGGCTCACATGTGGCGAGGACCTTCTTCCTGCGTTATCCTATGGTAGAAAGGCAAAATGTGTGGGGGGAGTGGGTGGGGTGGTAAAATAGCCTAAGTGCATAAAGTGAATTGGAGAGCTTTTCATCTTTTTCTACGGTCCAGATCTAGAATAATGGCTCTTAAATTTTAGTAAGTATAAAAATCAATATACAGCAAAGCTGAAAGAAATTTACAGAACATTCCATATACCTACAATTAGATTCTACTATTCACATTTTCTCATAATTACTCTATCATGTATCTACCTATCCCTCTCTTCTTCCACTGTTCTTGATCTTGTTACTTGATGCACTTAAAAGTAAATGTAAACTCTAGACAATTTTTGTAAATATTGCATCATGCTATCATTAACCAAACTCCAGTTTTTTTTATAGTTTCATCCTTTTGAAATTTAAATGCAATGAAACATGAATTCCTTTTCTTATTTTCAGTAGTGGGTATTGATCCCAAGACTTGGCACATGCTAGGCAAGTGCTCTGCTACTGAGCCACATCCCCAGAAGGATTTTTTTTTGGTGGAGGCACCTGGTCTCAAGGTTGCCCAGGCTGGACTCAAGGTTGTAATCCTCCTGCCTCAGCCTCTTGAGTATCTGGGATGATAAAATGCACAAATTCTAAGTGTACATTCAGTTTTGATTATATATATATAATCACACACACACATGTGCATATATATACATATAGGCTGATGCATATATATGTATATATATGTTAGTGTAACTCGAGTTTGATTATATATATAATGACACACACATATATGTGCATATGTTTTTTTCTGTACCGGGGATTGAACGCAGGGGCGTTCTACCTCTGCGCTACACCCCCGGCCCTATTTTTTATACTTTATTTTGAAACCGGGTCTCACGAAGTTGCGGAGGGCCTCACTAGGTAGAGAGAGAGAGAGAGAGAGAGAGACAGGGAGAGAGAGAGAGAGAGCTGAGCCTGGCCGCGAACCCTGATCCTCCGGTCTCCGCCTCCCAAAGTACTGGGATTACAAGCATGCGCCACCACGCCCGGCTATATGTGCATATGTATGTATATGTAGGCTAGTGTAACTCAAACTCCTAAGAAGATATGAAAAAAATTATCATTAATCCAGAAAGTGTCTATTCCCAACTCCCACATAGTCAGCTACTATTTTGAGGTTTTTCTCCAAAAATTAATTTTGCCAGTTCTAGAACTTAATATAAATGGAATCATACAGCACATGCTCTTTTCTGAAGGTGTTTTTCATGCCACAATTTTTAGATGCTTCCATTTTGTTGTATCAATTTTGATTAATAAGTACTATGCCATTGTCTGACTATATTTCACAGCTTATTCATCCATTCTCTTATTAATAAACACCTTGACCATTTCTAGTTTTCTATTATGAGTAAAGTTACTATGAACATACTCATGCTAGTCTTTTGGACATATGTTTTCACTTGTCTTAAGTTACTATTTAGGAGAGAGTTGCTGGTCGTGGGTTAGTGTATGCTTAGTTAGATAAGAAACTGCTGGACTTGTGTCCAGTGTGGTTGCACCATTGTACATTCAACAACAACAATATAGCATATTGCTCTTTTCCCATTCCTTCATTTTTAAACTTTTTGACATTATAATACCCTCTTCCCTTATTGATAGTTTTGTCTTCTGTAGTTTTATTTACCTGTGGTCAGTCATGGTCTGAAAATAGTAAATGGAAAATTCTAGAATGAAACAATTATACATTTTAAATTGTGCACCATTCCAAGTAGTATATTGAAATCTCCCATCTCGCACTGTCCTGCTCCATCCCTTCCACCTGAGCTATGAACCATCCCTTTGTCATACACATCTATGCCTAGGTGATATCTGCCTGCTAGTCAGTTAGTAGCCCTCTAGGTTATCAGAGCCACAGTCATGATATCACAGTATTTTTATTCAAGTAACCCTTCTTTTGCTTTATCATGGACCCAAAGTGCAAAAGCAGTGATGCTATCAGCTGGGATATGCCAGGGAGAAGCTGTAAAGTGCTTCCTTTAAAGGAAGAGGTGAAAGCTCTTGACTTAATAAAGAAAAAAAGTCATATGCTGATATTGCTAAGATCTACAGTGCAATATTTTGAGAGAGACCACATTCACATAACTTTTATTACAAAATATTGTTATAATTATCCTATTTTATTATTAGTTATTGTTCATCTTTTACTATGTATAATTTATAAGTTAAATTTTTTCATAGGTATGTATGTATAGGAAAAAACATAGCATATATTCATTTCTGTATCATCTGTAGTTTCAGGCATCCACCAGGGTCTTGTCATGTATCCTTTGCAGATAAGCCAGAACTATTGGAGCTAAAGTGTGTTTCATGCAAAAATCAAAGAGATAATAATCTTTTAAAAAAGGAAATAAGTTAATTTATATTTGATGAAATTGATTATTTACTGGATTTTATTCTTTTGGGGCTTATGCCTTATTTATTTTGAGTTGTTTCTCAATAAATTTTTCTTTTCCTATTCTCACTAATATTGTCAAATAGCTATTTATATTTCCCACTTTGAATTGAAAATTTGCTTTCTCATTTTCGTATTGTTTCTTACCTGGAGTGCTGCAATAAAATCCTAAAGTGCCCCTCTGGAATTCCTTTTTGAAGAATTAGGCCTCAGAGAACATGGTTAATGGTGCCACTTTCCTGCTCTGAACCCTCAGTGGCTTCCCAGTGCATTTAGAGCCAAGTTCCATCTCTTGAGGATGGCCTGGAAGCCCACACCTGCTGCTGACTTCCCAAACTTCATTGCACATTGCTCTCTCCCTTTTCTTTGAGCAGGCTCTTTTCTGAGACCTGTGTGCTTGTTTCCTTTCTGCCTGGCACTTTCTCATCTATTTTCCCTTTTGCATTCTCTAGGTCTCAGTTCAAAAGTCATCCCTGTGGAGATTTTTTTTATGGACTACCCTGTCATTCCTTTTTAAATACTTATGGCACTTACTGCTATCTGAAATGATAATGTATCTTCCTTGATAATGTATTTATTTACTTAAAAAAAATCTGTCCTCAGATATCTCGGTCAGCATTCTCACTGCTATAATCCAAAAGACTCGACTGTGCAACTTAGAGGAAGGAAGATTTATTTGCCCACAGTTTTTTTTTGGTGCTCTTTCTTGGGGTTCAGTCCATGTGATGTCAGGGTCTGAAACTCAGGGATGGTGGCAGGAATCAGAGAGAAAGGGAGTGCACATGGATTCTGCTCTTCACACCACGGAGACTGGAGGCCAGAGGCCCGAAGTAAAAGAGAGAGAGAGAGAGAGAGAGAGGGATCAAGCAAACAAGGGGATTCAAAGACACAAACACAATCCCTAAGGCCACACCCTCAGGGACCCACCTTCTCCAGCCACACCCCACCAGCCTAGGTTACCACTGATGAGATTACAACTCTCATGACTTAACTACATCAACCCTGAACATTCATACACAAGCTCTTCAGGGGGCATTCTATATCTAACCATGACATCAGACTTAAATAAAAATCTCTCAGGGTCAGGGACTCTGTCCCCAGCTCTGGAATGATATATACTATTGGTCTTTAAAGTGGGGTACAAAGATTCCAAATGGGACACAAACATTGGCAGTTTTAAGAAAAATCTACTTCAGACCAGCTTCTATTATATACTCTTTCTTAAACTGATCTACTGGAGAATCCATCATTCAGGTTCTTTCCTAACTTTCCTTTAACAAGTTGTATAGAGACTTCTATTCAACTTTTTAGAAAGGCAGAGCCTATTTCCTGCTTATCTTAGTATACTGAATTGATCTAAGATATCAAAACTTCTGGGACACCAAAAATGGCTCACCTGGAAATATTAGTAATCAAATTGAGAAAGTAAAGCTCTATTGTATTGGCAACAAATGTAGTTTAGGTGGTTTCCAATTGATTGTTTTCAATATAAGGAAAAGCTAATTGCAATTGAAAAAAAGACTCATACTTTTTTAATTTTTTTGCATAGAATTCAGACAGTTCAAAGAATTGGGCAGCTTTGCTCTTACAAACTCTTTTGATTCACCTCACCTCTTTGACTTTGGAACCATGCATTGGTTTTATATTATTTAGTAAAGTAAACCAAATCCATTTTTAAAAATCCCTAGAATTGAAAATAAATGGAAACTAGTGGATATGAAAGTAGATCATGTTTGTGAGAAGTGTGCAAGTAGCTAACTCACTTAGCTAGTGACTTTGTGAAATGCCATTTGCTGGATGTATGCAGCAGCCCAGATATCTTGTTAGAATGAGAAGAAGGATCTCATTTCTGGAGTTTGAGTGTAGCATGTGACAGAAATACAAGCAAAGCCAGAGAGAGAAATGAAGTTCAGTTAGTTTAGAAAGCAGGAGTAGCTGAGCATGGTGATGCATGCTTGTAATCCCAGTACTTTGGGAGGCGGAAACCGGAGGATCTGGGTTCGTGGCCAGCCTCAGCTCTCTCTCTCAGTGTCTCTCTCTCTCTCTCTCTCTCTCTATTTAGTGAGGCCCTCTGCAACTTCGTGAGACCCGGTTTCAAAATAAAGTATAAAAAAATAGGGCTGGGGGTGTAGCGCAGAGGTAGAACACCTCTGGGTTCAATCCTTGGTACCACAAAAAAAAAAAAAAGAAAAGAAAGCAGGATTGCACAGGAGTGGTAAAACAGAAAGTTCATGCAAAAACGAATTTCCACAAACTGGGATACACAGAAATGCATTACTTTCCTTTTGTGTCATAACTGGAATTTATCTGTCTTGAGCCCATTCTAGACCCAATAGAAGATTCTCAGGTAAATGGAATAAAGTTCAGTGGAATTCACAACATTTCTGGTATTTACTATTTTGAGATTCTGCCTATCTTCTCCAACGTTATAGTTAGACTTCAAGGAGACTGGATTTCATCATTGGATCTTTGGGTTGGAGTTTGAAGAGGAGTGTCTTGCTTGCACTGTCCTCTGTCCACTATGGCCTTGTTTGTTTTTTGCAAGCCACCATCTGTCCCATCACCATCTGCCACAGTGTTCGCAGTCCAGCAGGGTCTCTAACTCTGTCTGTACCACCTTTGCTGATCTTGTCCCTTTGTCAAAACCATGGGGCTCCTTATGTTCTTCTGCCTTCTCTGAATCATTGCTGTGCTCATCTTGGATCACCAGGAAACACTAAATGCTCCCCCGTACCACTCTGTGGCCATGGCTTCTGGGAACTACCTCAGTTCCTTTCTTCTGGGACTGCACCTGCTGCCATTTCTGCTCCTGCCTGCAGTGCCATGTTGGTGCAGGAAAGAACTCAGGATGCTTCATGGTCTGTTTTCCAATCACTCTAAAATGTCACTAAATTTTTTATGTGTTCCTGCCCCTAACACATTGGGCTGAGTGTGTGTTTGTGTACATAAATTCACCGTGTTGAAATCCACACTAGCATTTTATCCTGTTCCACTTTCCCCATCTGTTGTTTGGTTCCTTTAACCAGTCTAATATTAGCTCCTATTGTCCAAGAATAATCAGCTCTTACATTAATTTCCATCCTTTGTGTTCTGTCATTTACCACTAAAAACAGTAAGAACTTAGATTTAGGAAGTAAAAACGGATAAGTAAGCAACAAGAAAACACTTTGATATGTGTTTTGCACTGAATTGTATCTGTGAGCTTTCAATACCCAAGAATCTGATTCTTCATTTTTTTCTATATAATCCCATAGTAAGAAGTAGTCTATAGCTGGGCAGGGTGGCACACACCTGTACTTGGAGGATCACAGGTTCGCGGTCAGCCTCAGCCACTTAGTGAGGCCCTCCACAACTTAATGAGATCCTGTTTCAAAATAAAGACTAAAAATAGGGCTGTGGATGTATCTCAAAGGTAGAATGCCCCTGGGTTCAATCCCTGGTACCTCAAAGAAAAAAATAAATAAAGAAAGAAGTAGTCTACAGAATTGTGCATCTTGAGTGATGGAAAAAGGTAAGTGTACAAGGAAGTGAGGAGACAGAATCCATTAATATATCAGTGTGAGAGCACTAGATGACTGGTCCATCTCTGGGAGGCAAGAAGTTTTCAAATAAAGTTGCAAGTGTTAGTTAAAAGAAATTAGGCCAGGTGGGAAGAGTGGCCTATGTTTTTAATAGAAGGCTGACAGGTCTGTTATACATTTCAAAATAATGAGGTATACAACAGAGTCTGGACAGGATGGAGAGGCCTGGAGCAGCACTCTTGGGATTTGAGTGTTGATGCCACAATCGGTACACGCGGCCTCAGCCCTGCTCCAGCCCTTTTCATCTTAGGGCAGGTGGGAAAGGGCTGGCAGAAGTGGGTACTTCTCAGAGCAGGGACTCTAGATGCTTATGGCTGAGAATTGCACTTCATGCAGAAAACCAAGGTATAAAAATGTTCTTAGTTTCAATGCCCTGGTATCAAAGGGAATCTGCGTTCTCTGAACACACATGGTGAAAAGTGGGTTCCTGACTGAGCTCTCCCTTATGGTTCCTTCATCTCCTTACCTCAATCACTATATTTTATATTAACTTGGGGCTCTGGAATGCCACACAAAAGGCTTGCCAGAACAATCCTAACTACAATGTTCCAACATGTGATTTGTGGCTGGCAACCAGCAGGTCACATCATTTTACCCTGTGGTTAAAGGTATACATAGCTGTGAATTGGGAATATACATGAGCAGGAAAAGTCAGATGTAACTTCTTCCTGTCAAGGGCCGATTATAATCTTGGATTAGCTCAGTTTGAATACACGGTATTTGGCTGGGTGGGATCTGTCCACAAGCAGACACATTCCAAGGTGCAATCTTTGATGTCCTCTCCACCCAGTAATGGTTAATCCCTCCTTCCTCCAAGCTTGTCACATGTCTGCCACACTGACATTATTTATAATAACTCATGACAATTGTTAGTTTTTGTGTTTGATTAACTTTTATGATGCCTTGTCTAAAGTTTCTATAAAAGCAAGGTGCTGGCTACAGATGGACGGGAGAATTTGTCATCTCTATCTCCTCCCTGACCCCCCAGATTATTAAATGTAATTATTCTGTGAATTATTATATCAGGCTTCGTGTTGTTATCCTGTGAGACTAGTGTCAGGGAGCTGCCTTACAGCAGTGATCCTCCATGGTACAAACCACAGAACATTCTTTAGGATGCTGCAGGGAACAGCGTCCTTCCATGGCAGGAACCACAGAACAATTATTAGGGAGCTGCACAAAGCAGCACCCCCCCCCCATGGAGGGACTACGGGGCAAGTAGCATCTGCCAGAGCAACCCCAATATCTTCCCCTACTTTTGACGCCCCGCTTTATCACCAGGTTTCCTAAGTACTAGTAAAGAACTCAGGTATGGTTTGGATCTCAAATGCCCCCAAAAGCTATGTGTTAAAGTCTTGTTTGCCACAGTGTTGCTACTGGGAGATGGTGGAGGCTATTTAGGAGATGGGGCCTAGTGGAAAGAAGTTAGATCATTGGGCTCATGCCCTTGAAGGAGATATTTTGGACGAGGGCTCCTTTTCTCTTTCTTTGCTTCCTGGCACCCATGAGGTGAACAGCTTTCCTCTACCACACACTTTGACCATGATGCACTGCTGCTCTGTGGACCCAAAAACAACAAGCCAAGCAACCATGGACTAAAACCTCTGAAACCATGAGCAAAAATAAACATTTCCTCTTTTTAAGTTGTTCAGCTCAGGTATTTTTTAACAGTGATGGAAAGCTGAGTAATACAATCTCTCTGCTACTTTCTGTGGCTTGTGAGAGACTGAAGGAAAGAAAGAAGATGGGGCATGCCTTATTGGAAAAGTCATTCCTCTAAAGGTGTTTAATGGATTTTCATCTATTGTATTCACATCTTTTGTCTGTTCTGTTAAGCAGCATCTGGCTTATTTTATTCCATGAAGTTAAACAGTCTATTCCCCACTCTCACAACTTCTAGTTGTTTTACATCATGTGAGTTTATCCACCCTTGGACAGGCTAGGATCTTACAAATAATCCCAAAGTGGGAAAAATACAAATGCTTATGTTATTTATATCAAGGGTTTATTTTTTCGGTACTGGGGATTGAACCCAGGGGCATTATACCTCAGAGCTACACCCCTATCCCTATTTTTTATGCTTTAGTTTTGCCTTGTGTAGCAATTGAAAATTTTGGGATAATTTTTGTTGCTGATAATCTAAATAGATTTTTATGTCCCCTTCATAGAGCCATGATTGTTAAATGCTTCATAAATAACTATGCACATAATTAATCCCTTGAGAGAAATCATAATCTTTGTGCTGTGGAAGAAAAAGTCACAGGAGGAGATACTGCTTTCAATTCATTTTATTAGGAGTTATTTCTTCCCTTTCTCATCCTCTGTGTCCATGTGACACACCATCTCCTGACCACTTTCCCATGTCTGTTTGTGATATTTAATTCTTCTAGGCACCTTAAGCATCTGTCATTTTTCCTAATTCCTTCCACACACCAGGACTGAGCCATTGTTCTCTTTCTTGCCCCTGCTCAGGCCTATGTCCCATGTCACCCCAAGAAAAGTTGCATGTCACATGAAATAATTCCAATATCATACACATGATATTGGAATTATCTTTCCTCCAAACCAGTGACTAATGTAATGATTATTTTGGTGTTGTTTTTGGTAGCCTATAGCAATACAATTTGTTTTCAATGTTGTCATTTTTAGATGACAATAATAATTTACAATCTACTGTTCCTTTTGTGCAAAATGTTGTTGACACCGAGTAATGAGTTATGTATATATACCAAGGATTTTATTTATATATACAATGATTCCTCTTGGATGAGAGATTTGTAGGGAAAGGAGTGTTGAAATAAAAAACATTTAGTTCGGTGTCTAATGACATTCAAATGGGTTACTTTGAAGAGGTCTTAATCCAGTTAAAATTAATTAGAAATTGCTTAGCTCACCAGGATTACAAATTTTTTTTCTTAGGATGAGGTTGCATATTGTATTTTTTAAAAGTTTCTGTCTTAGAAGAGATTTGGAACAGTTTTTAGTTTATAATTCCTCTCTTTGAGTCAGACAATCTTAAAAGATATTTTTCTGTCAAAACCCAGTTTTTATTGCATATTTCTGCTAAGATCATTCATTATATTTTTTCTAATCACCTTTACATTTTTTATAAAAGGCATAAAATAGACATAGGCTTAATTTATGAAATACGGACTCCATGACACATGGAGTCAAGCTTACCAGATTATCCACAGTATTTCATTACATATTAATATGCCTTTTTCTGAATTATAAGGACATTTCCAAGCAAAATACTATGGCAAGTCAGAATCCATCTTAGTTTCATATGGTCTGTGAACAAAGCTTTATTTTATCTATGTTCTTCTCAACATGACCTGCTTTTTTTTTTTTACCTAAGTCCAAATAAATGTGTTAATACTCTTGTTTGCTTGAAAAATTAGAGCTATTTTCATACTAAGGACAGTGTATTTGATTTTATTGAGATTAAAAGAAGAAAAAAAACCAAGGGCTGCAATATTGTCCTAGAATTTTTTTTCTCCCTGTATCTGTCAGCATTCTTTCAGTCATAATCTAAATATTTGGCCACATAACTTAGAGGAAAGAAGATTTTTCAGTTCATGTGAGGCCGGGGACCAAGGATCTCAGGGCACAGCCACAGCGGGAGGCCGAGGGAGAGCACATGGGCTGTGCTCTTTACATCATGGAGGCTGGACGTATGAGAGAGAGAGAGAGAGAGCGCAAGCGAGTGAGCAGGGGGAGGTGGAACTCTTTATATAATCTCCAAGGCCACACCCCCAGGGACCCACCTCCACCCACACCCTACCAGCCTCCCAGATAAGACCCATGTAAATCAATTACAATGGATTTATCCACTTCTGGGCTTACAACCCTTAGACTCAATTTCATCAGCTCCAAACATCAATTTATGAGCTCTTCAGGGAGCCATTCTATATCTAACCATAATATTCCGCACCTGAAGAGCTCACACCCAACTCAGAATGCAAAATGCACTTAGTCCTCTCCAAGAGTTCCCATAGTTTTAACAGTTCCAGTATTGCTGAAAAGTCCCAAAGTTCAAAGTCCAAAGTCTCCTCTGATATTCAAGGGGAACTCTTGTTTGTCCCTGTAAAAGACAATGAAGATCAAAATAAAAAGCAAATTACATGCATCCAATATAAAAAGGCAAGGAGTAAACATTTGCATTCCCAAAGGGAGGAATAGGGCCATCGAAAAAAGGGATGGGATCAAAACAGTAACGAACAGCAAGGATTTGATCTTGCAGCTCTACTTCTGGCATGCAGGGCACATGGTAGTGAGAAGCGATCTCCATGGGGCCTTGGCAGCCCCACTCCTGTGGCCTGGCTGATTGCAGTGGGCGATTTACTGCCTCTTCCAGCCTGGTTCCATCGCTTGCAGCCAGCAGCCTTTCCTTGCGGTCGTTCCACGTTTCTGGCATTTCTAAATCTCAGGGGTTTTTCTTGCAACTGTGGCTTTACCCTCACAGCTTCACAAAGTGCCCCATTTGGGCCTGCTTGCAGGGATTCTGACTCTGCCACATGATTCCTGGCTTCCCAGGCCTTCTTTTGAAATTTGGGGGGAAACCTGCATGGCCCCCTTTTTCTAGCAAAGCCAACATTATGTGGGCTCTGAGCGGGGTGGCCAATAGAAAAGGTAGTCATGCCCTCCTTAATCATTGCTGCTGGGGCCTTTTTAATCACAGCCCCTGGGCCTGCTCCATCCAGGCTGCCACTGGCTCCAAGTCCATCTGGTTCGCCCCTGGCCCCAAACCTGCCGCCTCCATCATGGCCATTGCTGGCCCCACCTCTGTCATGGCCACTGCTTCCTCCTTCCTTTCAGCCATCTTATTTCTTTCCATTGAGGTGAGGTATGTTTATACGTTAACACTAGTTGCTCCATATTGCCACCCTGAACACTACAAGGCCATAAACTCCACTAAGAATGTTTGCCTTAAGGCAGGGTCGCCATGAACTTTGCTAACCTTGGTTTCTGTATCCCTGCCTCTTTGCTTTCGCACATCTAGAAAATCCAAGCAATTTCAAATATAAAGTAAACTTATATTGTTTGTTCTCAAGTGAGATGTTTTCCATCATTCTGAAATTATGTGAACTTGAACTTTTGATCCCAAAAAACTGTACTTTTTCCTATATAAGCAGCTGTCAATAGAGCCTCTGGGCTGCACTCACCAGGGGTATAGCCCGACCGGTCATAAAATAAAGACCTCAAAATTGGATTTTTTGGAGTCTGGTATGTCTCTGTGGGATCCTTCATTACATTTTTGGAGGCCCCAGCAAGATTTGCAGAGACCCAGGCGAGGGGAGAGGCCCAGTGGGCTCCTGTCTGGCTGTTGCGCCTGCAGCACAGTTCTAGGGGAGGCACTCCCTGAGACGTTCCAGGGCCCCAGAGCTGAGACTGCAGGTGGACCTGATAGGCCATTGAGCTGCCAGGGGCCTGGAGAGAAGGAGGTCTTTTGGTTTCCTCTGGAGGACAGTTAAGGCCAGGAGAGCACTCCAGGGTAGGACAATCTGGGGAGGCTGGATGCAGCTGTCGATCCAGTGTCCAGGGGGGATAGTTAAAAGTGAGATGTCACTCTCCCCCTAAATGTTATAGGTGTGTGAATGACGAGTGGGGCCACAAACTGTTTGTCTGTCTGTATGTCAATATGAGGAGTGCGTAGACTGATGATTTGTCTCTGTCCTGGAGTAAATAAAGTGAGAGTCAGCTCAGTCAGTCCTCTGGCTGAGTTTGAGTCTGTGGTCTCATGGCCAGAGTCCTCAAGACTCCAAGGAAGGCTACAAGATCCGAGTGGGCAGACCTTGGTAAGACTGGCGAAAGCTGTTGCTCCATGGAGACATATGATCTAGGGTGGTACCAAAACATAAAAAGTAAGTCGCAAGCCATGTTATCTGGGCCACTATGGTTAAGTCTCCACTGGCCAGGTCTGCGAGCGTTAGGGTATGTCTCTGTGGGATCCCTCATTACACCATGACATCATCTCTCTGGGCCGCAGCTTTACACATGCCTTTCCAGCCAAACTGCAAGTCTCTGAAGTCTCTCTGCTTTACTTTCCACTCCCAAAATTCAGTGTATAGTTTGCTGAATGCAGACATCACTATCCATAATACAGTTTGAATGTTTTTCTGTTTTGATATTTCCTCTGTTTATTTAGCCCATCATCTTTAAATTTGGCCTCACACAGAGTTTCAGGACACGGGCAAAATGCAGATAAGTTCTTTGCCAAAGTGTAACACATATGGGCTCTACTCCATTTCCCTATGGAGTCATCTTTGTCCTCCATAATCTTACCATCCACCTTTTTAGGCACATTCTGGCCCTTGTTATTTCCTCTCACAAACCAGTTCCAAAGAGTCACAATTAACATGCTATGTCAACAGACTTAGATATAGCAACAAACCCACTCCTGGTACCATTAATTGTACCCATCATCATTCTTGTGGCCATAATCTAAATATATGACCACATAACTTAGAGGAAAGATTTATTTTCTTATGGTTTTGGACTCAGTCCATGTGAGACTGGGGACCGCGGATCTCAGGGCACAGTTGCGACGGATAACACTCCCCTTCTCTCCATTCCTTCTTTTCTCCTTTCCCTTCCCTCCTCATCTTTCTCTTTCTTCAACTTTTTCTTGTCCTGTTTCTTCTCCTTGGTCCTCTACTTTTCACTTTTCTTCCCTTCCCCTTTTCCTTTCAGATCCTTCCTTCCTTCCTTCCATCTACTCTGAGGCAAGAACCAAAGAACAAGTAGCTGTTTCTACCAGGATTGCTGCTATTTTTAAAAGTGTGGACTATCCTTTTTTTATTTTTTAACTTCTGAGAACACATATTAATCATTGTATCTGGCCTTCCAGGAGTGGTTAGATATATTCTCTACCTATTTGATATATAAAATATCATATATAAATATAATTAAATGTTTTATAGACATTATGAAACATATAAAATATTATGTGCAGTATTATAATATTATCCATGATAATATATTCCCATGAGGCTAGAACTCTGTTATTGAGTAGGTAGCAGATTAAATTCTATATGAAGTGTAGTCCTTATTCCTTTAGAGTGGGCTTGTCATAATTAAATAAACTTTGCTTACAAGTGTGACATTTCTTGCAGTTATAATTATAAACTTGGTTTATCTAATTATGTTGAAACTATGCCATGAACAGTACAGGCAACCATTAAGGGCACTGTTTATAATATTTGACCCATTTTCTAAGTCATTTTGCAGCACAGTTAATCCACATATTTAATATTTGTATAGAATTAGCATAAATACCATCAGTGGCTTGATTATTTAAAAATACTTTTTGTGATTAGAATGAGTGAACTATATCCCAACATCCTTTAATGAAAATATTTGCAATTTTTTTCTGGACTCAATCCATTTTAAAATCAGTCCCAAGTTGCAAACATTAGAGGTGTGATTCTTTTGAGAATTCACTAGCTGAATTAACAGCTTTTGTATTAAATGTCCCAAACTCACTTACTAGCTAGATCATTATTTTTTTGGTATGTAGATTCCAATGTATTTTCTCCATAGGTGATCATATCATCTGTGAATAGTGACAGGTTTAATTTTCCTTCCAATATAGATTTCTTCTATTTTTGTTCTTCCCTTTTGCTCTAACTATATCCTCTGGTATAATGTTGAATAGAAACGATAAGAGTAGAAATTCCTGTCTTGTTCCTGACTTCAAGGGGAAAACATTCACCTTTATATATAATGTTACTTTTTATCAGATTGAGAAAGTTCATTTCTATTCTTACATGAGAATTTTTATCAAGAAAAAATGTCAGATTTTGTCAGATGTTTTTCTTGTATCTATTGAGATGATCATATGGTTTTTCTTATTTAGTTGCTTAGTGTGGCACATTACATTGATTTTTGAATGATAAACCAACCTTGCATTCCTCGGATAAACTTTAATTATTCATGACATTAGAGATTTTATATATTTTTATTCAGTTTTTCAAGAATTTGTTTTGAATTTTTTGCACCTATCTTTCTGAAGTTTGTTTCCACTCTGAAGTTTTCTTTTCTTATAATATTTTCATTGGATTTTAGTATCATGGTAATATTTTTTTCCTTTGAAATGAGTTGGAAGCTTGCCTCCCTTTTCAATTCTTTGGAAGAGCTTCTGAAGAATTGGTTGGTATTATTTCTTTTTAGATATTTGACAGAATTCACCAGTGAAGTTGTCTGGGCTTATAATTTTCTTTGCCAGATGATTTTTAACCAAAATTTTAAATTATTTAAAGATAGGACTATTCAGGTAAGGAGTGAGCTCAGCTAGTTTGTCAATTATGGTCCCATGGTGCACCTGAAAGGAAAAGAATGATGCAGACACAGAGCAGATTGAAAGGGGCAGGTCAGGGGGCCTCACTCTTAGGCAAAGGCCCTGCTGGACACTGGTCCACAGCTTTTATTCATTCTAACGGGGATAGGTTGAGGTATGGACACTGCTCCATATGTACAGAGTCTGGGGAGTAATGTTTAACTAGTAAAGGTGCAGGAAGAGCTAGGGGTAAACTCTAACTGGACCACAGAACGGTTGTAGAGTCCTTGAGATAATGGTTAGCAATAAAACTGCTGAGGAGGTGCAGAAGATCCTTGAGATAATGTTTGACAAGTGGGATATTTGGGAGCTGGCGCCAGCAAGAAACACAAGAGTGTTTGTTTACCTTGGAGGAACAGGCTGCTTTCAGTGAGTTCAGCAGTCTAATCATGGCTTTCCATGACCCTTAGACCTTTTCAAGGTAAATTTTATCCTGTTTATGGCAGTTGCACTTTCCACACTAGTTCATGTCTTTCAAGGAATTTGTCCATTTCATTTACATTGTTGAATGTATTGATTCTCCCCTCTGTGCTGCGTCCTGGAAGCTTAGGTTGTGATGAGGTCGTCTCACTTATTTTCCATCTCTAAAGCTCCATTGTCTTTTCTTGCCTTATATCCAATGTCTCGGAAATCCTTTATGTATTTTGTATGTCTTTGTTTCAGGCAGGAAAGAAAACTCAGTCCCTGTTTCTCCATTTTGATCAGAAATGGAAGACATGAGTCAGGCATTTTAAATCTAGGAATAAAGTTTTCTTAGAGGACAATTTACTGGGAGTCACAGTGTCAGCCAGGGTTCATGTAACTGAGAGTGCTTTTATCCATCTTGAAAGGCTATGGCCGGGCGTGGTGGCCCACGCTTGTAATCCCAGTACTTTGGGAGGCGGAGACCGGAGGATCCAGGTTCACGGCCAGCCTCAGCTCTCTCGCTCTCTCTCTCCCTGTCTCTCTCTCTCTCTCTCTCTCTCTCTCTCTCTCTCTCCTTAGTGAGGCCCTCCACAAATTTGTGAGACCCAGTTTCAAAATAAAGTATAAAAAAATAGGGCCGGGGGCATAGCGCGGAGGTAGAACGACCCTGTGTTCAATCCCCAGTACCGCAAAGAACAAAAAAAAAAAAAAAAGAAAGGCTATGTATTCACTACATTATATTCAAATTAAGAACACTTTTCCTGAATGAAAATAGTCTAGGTTTCCTTGAAAGCTCAGGAAATTAAAACAAGAATTAATAAATGGGATGGCGTTAAACTAAAGTTTTTCACATCAAAGGAAACCATCAAGAGCCTAAAGAAAAAACCTATGGAAGATCTTTGCCAGCTATCCCTCTGATAGAGTCTAATATCTAGAATATACAAAGAACTTAAAAGACTTTACACTAAAACATGATAACCCAATCAAGAAATGGGCAACTGAATTGAATAGACAATTCACTAAAAAACAGATACAAATGACCAATAGATACAGAAAAAATGTTCAACATCATTAGCAATCAGAGAGATGCAAATCAAAACTACACTGAGATTCCATCTAATCCCAATCAGAATCACAATCGTCAGGAAGTCAAATAATAATAAATGTTGGCAAGGATGTAGGGAAATAGGGACTCTTCTACACTGTTGGTGGGATTGCAAACTAGTTCAGCTGCTATGGAGATCAGTGTGGAGATTCCTCAGAAAGATGGGAATGGATCCACCTTATGATCTGGCTATACCACACCTAAGTATCATTCCAAAGGGGCAAAAAAATCACAGAACTACAGTAATATATGCATACCCATGTTCATAGCTGCACAATTCACAATAGCCAAATTATGGTGTGATAAGGCATAGTTAGTTGGTAGCTGAAGTAATTTATAGTTAAAGTCCATAGCTGAAGCAACTCCATGATTGTTACTAAGGGCAGCCCCGCTTTGACTATAGAACAGGGAAGTTCTTTCTAAAAATCAAACTGGATATGGGCAGATAATTAATGATCTGTTGGAACTAACAAAATGTACTGTAGAAACTAACTGTGTTATTGTAAATGTTAATGGCCTATTCTTGCTTCTGGACTCTCGATATGCTTGGCTTGCTTGGCTTACCTGAGTACTATGGAAACAGTAGGGGCTTTCCACCCCCTGCTATGGGAACCTGTCATGGGAACTTCAGTTTGCATTCTGAGCTTGTATTAAATCTCACCCTATATAAGATGACACTGGAGGGCAGTCGGGCACCACACTTGGTCAGAATACCAGGGTGGTCCCGGCCGCTGGTTTCTTTTAATAAAGACTCTCAATTGGCAACTCTTGAGGTCTGGCCAATCTTGTCTGGGAGGTCTTCACCCTATAGCAATGGAAGCAACCTAGGTGTCTACCAACAGATAAATGGATTACAAAATTATGGGAAATATACACAATGGAATTCTACTCATCAATAAAGAAAAACAAAATAATGTAATTTGCAAGAAAATGGAAGGACCTGGAGAACGTTATGCTAAGTGAGATTCGCCAATCCCAGAAAGTGAAGGGACATATCTTTTCTCTAATATGTACAAGCTAGGGAGTAATTGGGATACCAGAGGTACTCCAGACAATGGAGGAGAAACCTCAGTGGAGCAAGGGTGGTGGGCTAAGGGAAGGGGAGGGGGAAGACTGAGGTTCAGAAATGGAAATACTACCATTGACTATGTGTGCATATGTGAATATACCAAAGTCAACCTCAGTACTCTGTATTGGGAAGGAGGGAAATGGGGAGGCGGGGGGGGGCACCAACTGCTGAGTGCATGTATGCCACTGTCAACATGATTTACATTATGATGTGAGACAATAATGCACCAATAAAGACACATGAATAATAATAATAATGAAAAGAAGGTCTAAAAGGAATGTGCATGGCTGTAAAAAAATTAGTCTGGGTTTAGTTGAGCTTCTTTTTTTAACTAAGAAAACATGGAGGATGGCCTACTCTTAACTTACTATAGCTGGTATCCCTCCTTTCCGAGAGCCACACCCTCCATTACAAGGGAGAAGTTTGTACTTTAAGGGACTACCAGAAATTATTATTAATAACTGGCCAGTTTTAAATAACCTGGGGTTTTCTCCTGAAGAAGAGCAACAATTAAGTGGTTGTGGATAAAATCAAAGGTGCCCAAGAACAAGAAGTAGCCACAGCATTGGCTGTGTTATTAGCCAGAGTGTTATAACTGCCACAGGAATATTAGCTTCTGAGAAGTGAAAAAGTCTTTATTTTCTTTTTTGCTTATACTTGCTTATAGCTACGAAATATACCAAAGCAGCTCAAAAGCCGATAAATCTTTTTAAGAGGACATATATTCAGCGATTAGGCAAAAATCCCATGCCATCTGGGTATAGGATGAAGAAAACAATAACACTTTTGTGCAGCCTCATATTGAAAATAGGCTGTACACTTAAAGACCATCTTTGTGTGTACCAGTACTTCTCTATTATCCATAGTTTCTTTCATAATTTAACCTTGATACTTCTAAATGCTTGTTCTGTAAATATATAGATGTATACTATACCATATTAAAATGACATTACTTAAGCTTAAATCTTAAGTTTTAATGTGCAATTATAACTATCAAGCATGTTGTAAGACTATATTTTCACTATAATAATTTTATTCTCTTAAACTCTGAGTATTAAGAACAACAAACGGGCTTACAAATAAAGTGTATGTTAAGTAAAAATTGTTGGGTGGTGGCCAACTGTTTTTATTTGATATTATTGCTGGTGCCCCTACTTTTCAAGTTCCACATTCTGTTACAAGGAGCAGTTTCTATTTATTTTAATTACTTGAACATTTTCAAGCCTTAGGTCATAAAGTTAATTGAGTCTAAAGTCTTAAAGTTAATTAAGGGTCTTCGAACACAATTTAAGTTGACATTAAAGAACAATAAATCTACTTAGCATTACACACTGATCTCTAAAATTTTACTTAGATAATACAAATAAGGTAACTCTGTGGGTTTAAGTAATTTATAGAATTGTTTGAAGTTTATAAGAACAATGTTTAAAAATGTTCATTATTTTAACTCAATATAGTTTCATGTATATATTTACGTCTCTGCAATCTTAAAATTTCAGCATAATTAATGATTACTACTTATCTGATCTATAAGACAAATATAAGTTGTTTCCAATTTATTAGATTCCCTGTCAGAATATATTAGTCACTAATGAACCAAGATGTTGTATGTACTTTCTCCACAGTGATAATACTTGATTTGTCCAAATATTTACCATGATTAGAAGTGTAAAATATTATAATTTTATATAAAATATTTATTTTAAAATGTTTATTAATAGTTAAAATATTTATGTTCTAATTTGTATGTGTGTGGTACTAGGGATTGAGCCCAGGGCGTACTATCTCTGAACTACATACCCAGCCCTTTTTAGTTTTTGTTTTTGAAACAGGGTGTTACTGGGTTGCTGAGAAACTTGCTACATTGCTAAGACTGTCCTCAAACCTGCAATCTTCCTGTCCCTGCCTCCAAAATACTAGGATTATAGGTATGTGCCACCTATAACCCCACACTTATCTTGTACTAATTTTTTTAAAAAAATTCTTTGAATAAGGGAAAAACCTTAAAGATTTCTTAAGGATAACCAGATGTTTTGTTTACTTATTTATTTTTAAACTTAGTTACCAAGCTACTACCCATTAACTGAAGTTTAGTTCTTCTCTCTGGAGATTTTCCCTCTTTCTCTAAAGGGAAAGTAAGTATTTTTAGAATTATTCATGAAAAATTTGGACTAATCTGGACATCTCTGAGATCTCTATATTTACATGAGTTTCTTTAACTGCTATATTTCTGAAACAAACAGTTATTTTTGCAGATTTCTTGTTGTCTTAGATGTTATACTGGCAATGTTTTTGCTATAGCCTGAATCTCATCCAAAGTGGCTTTTGGCTGATTAATTTTAACTTTTCACTAAGCTTTCAATTTCATAATTCAATTAAAAAGTAGCAGCTAAAATGCTGCTGTCATTATATTTGGATCTGTGAGACCAGAGTGTTATACACGCTAATGATAAAGCCAGATTTACTAATTTGTTACTCTTCAAACTTCTGTATACAATATGCATTTTGCTTCATGAGAAGATAACCTGAAAGTCTTTATCATGAACAGTAATTTAAAAATTGGCATTATTTAGACTTTTTATTGCAAAATTATTTAATGCTTAAAAACTGTACAAATTATATAAAGACTCTCCATATATGCTCACACAGATGTCCAATATGTTAATGTTTTAATCACATTGCTTTATTATTCTTTCCATGTGTAAACATGCCTATGTATTATTATTTCTTGGACTATTTCAGAATAAGTTGGAGATTTATCACCAGGTCGCCCATAAACACTTTAGCATATATTTTCTATAAATAAGGACATTCATTCATATAACCATAGCACAAGTATTAAAATCAGGAAATGAACACTAGGACAATACTATTATTGGCTCCAAAGACATTATTTAAATTTCACAAATTATCCCATTAATGTCCTTTAAAGCACACACACACACACACACACACACACACACACACACACACACACCTGGCACTTTTTCCCTAGAAGAGTATCTAGCAACACACAGTGCACGGAGTTATCATGTCATCTTCGTCTTCTTTAACCTGGAACAGTTTCGCTGTCATTCTTTGTATTCGTGGCCTTGTTATGTTTGAAGAGCACCATCCAGTTATTTGGTAAAATGTTTCTCGGTTTAGGATTGCCTGAGGTTTCATCTTGATTAAGTTTTGGGTATAAATGTTGGCAAGAAGACTACAGAAGTGGGTTGTGTGCTTTCAGATCAGGAGGTACATGGTAATTACTTTTTCTGTTACTGGTGAAGTTAATTTCAACCTCTTGGTTAGTGACATGCTTGTCAGGTTTCTTCCCTGCAAAGTTTCAGTTTTTCTTTCTATAATTAAACATCTTTTGTGGGTATTTACTTTGACACAATATAAGTATCATTTTTCTTATCATGCTCACTCTCACTAGTAATAGTATCTACTGACGATTTTTGCCTGGAGAAATTACTGATAGGTGGTTGCTAAATGGTGATTTTCTAATTCTAGTATACCTTCTGTTTATTACTTGTCATTCTACTAAAAAGAAGGCCAGTCTTCTTTCCCCCTTACCTCCAAATGTTTATTTATTTACATGAGTGTGGGCTCATAGATTCTTATTTTATTTAATGGTACAGCATCCATTACCATAAGTACTTGTGTGTGTGTGTGGGGGGGGGTACTGGGGATTGAACCCAGGGGCATTTTACCTCTGAGCTACATCCCTATCCCTTTTTATTTTTTATTTTTTATTTTTTTTTTGCTTTGAAACAGGGTCTTCCTAGGTTTCCAAGAGTCTTGCTAAATTGCTGATGCTGTCCTCGAACCTGCAATCCTTCTGTCTCAGCCTCCCAAGTACTGAGATTACAGGTGTGTGCCACTATGCCCGGCATCACTACTTATTTCGATTCACGATTCATCCCTTCTTTGGCCAGTGTGAACTCTTGCACTCTTTTTTGACTTGCTTTGACTAATGGAATGGGCCAACTTCTGCTTTTACCTTCCTGGAATTTTGCCCTGAGATTGTCATGTAAGAAAGTCAGTCTATCCTATCACAAGATTTAAGGCCACTTAGATGAAAACCAAGGCACCTAGTGACAACTGGCTCCAACTGTGTGACTCATGAATAAGGCCATCATGGATCTTCTAGCACAGCTGCCCGGAAGCTGTGTAATCTGCATGAATAGGCTCAGGCCAAACCAGTACATGGACCATTTGCCAATACCCAGTGCTGCAAAGAAAAACGCTACATTTAAAAAAAAAATTTTTTTGAATTTTGGGATAATTTGTTAACTCAGCAACAGTTAACTAATGCACTATTGTAAAATCAAATTATCCCTAGCCCAATAGTTTCAAGTTCTTAAAAGCCTTTCTCAATACTGCAAGTAAGCTGAGCGTGGTGGCGCACACTTGTAATCCCAGCACTTGGGAGGCTGACACAGGAGGATTGCTGGTTCAAAGCCAGCCTCAGTGACTTAGCGAGGCCCTCTGCAACTTAGTGAGACCCTGTTTCCAAATAAGAAATGAAATTCAGTTGGGGGCATAACTTGGAGGTAGAATGCCTCTGGGTTCAATCCCCCATACCAAAAATAAATAAATAAATAAACAAATAATGCAAGTATAGATAAAGTGTCCTCTGGGGTCTCCTTGGGTGGTAGATCTATTTGTTTTGAATAAAATTTCCTCATGGTCACATAAATGACCATGTCCTTGATTTGTGAAGATGTTCTAAGCTAAATGACTGCAAAATGTGGTCCATTGGCTTCTGAGGTCCCTGAAAGACCTAAAAGGGGAAAACCATTTTCAAAATAGTATTAAGATATTAGTTGCTTTTTTCACTGGGTTGACATGAAGCAAAAAGCCATGGTGAATAAAATTGCTGGTACCAAACTGTTCTAATATGTTTTTGTTTTTGTTGTTGTTGTTGTTTTTTTGCGGTACCGGGGATTGAACGCAGGGGCATTCTACCTCCGCGCTACGCCCCCGGCCCTATTTTTTATACTTTATTTTGAAACCGGGTCTCACGAAGTTGCGGAGGGCCTCACTAAGTAGAGAGAGAGAGAGAGAGAGAGAGAGAGAGAGAGAGAGACAGGGAGAGAGAGAGAGAGAGAGAGAGAAAGCTGAGGCTGGCCGCGAACCCAAATCCTCCGGTCTCCGCCTCCCAAAGTACTGGGATTACAAGCGTGCGCCACCACGCCCGGCTTGTTGTTAGTTTTTACTTACAATAAAACAAACAAATTAAAAAAATCCAGTTTCACTTAAGAATGTTCTTAATGAGGTAATAAAAATGATTCATGTTATTAAATATTGACCCTTGAATATGCATCTTTTTAACACTATAACAAAATCGGAAATGCACATGGCACTTCTGCATATGAAAGAATGATGGTTATCTCAGGAAAAAGCACTGGAACAATTGTTTGAATCATAAGCTCAATTAGTGGTGTTTTTCATGGAATACTATTTATATTTGAAGAATAACTTGTTATTCAACTTGGGCAGTTGGAAGACATTTTTTTGAAAATGAATGAAACTAGTCTTTTGCTTCAAGAAAAACATCTGAAAGTGTTAGTTACCACTGACATAATTTGAATTTTCAAGTAAAAAATTAGAATTTTGGAAAAGATTGTGCCTGCCAGTAGGAGTTTGACAGCTCCAAAATACTCTTCTGATGAGATTAGTGATATTAGTTCAAGTGTGATTTTTTTGTTGTTGCTGATATTTTATGAATGAAGTTTGTCAGGTTTTAGAGGGTCCTCACAACCCAATGAATCAGTATTTTCCAAATAATAAATTATGATGTTACAAAATTACATGTCAAAAATGTCCACCTGAATAAACTGGAACAATGGATTTCATTGCAATAGTTTATATGTAGTATCAAATTCCACATACCAGCTAAACTTTTGAAAATTACCATTTGTTGACTTTTAGTGTCAGAGAAGAACATTCACCATTATCTGAAAGCCTATTTAGAAGAAATTCTCTCTTTTCCTACTATATAGCTATGTGAGGTCAAATTTTCTTTATTACTTAAAACAAAACAATTTATTTCAACAGGTTAAATTCAGACAGAAGCAAGTATGAGAGTACACCTATATTCTATTAAGTCATTAGGATGTTTCTCATAAAAATAAAAAAATGCTACTCTTCTCACTAAATATATTTTTGTTCTGTAAAAATGATTCTTTTTCATAAAAATATGCTATTTATGTTCATATGCAACTTTTAAATTAGTTTTTAAAATAATGAATATTAATTTTTGTAGTTTTAATTTGCAGTGTGTTAAAAATAGGTATAACACCCATAAAAAGCTATTAGGGGTCTTTGATTATTTTCAAGAGGATAAACAGAATCCCAAGACCAAAAGTTTGAGAACTGCTGCCCTCAGCAAATGGGCAGTTGCATATCTACGGGGTTTTTGAGACTCTCATGGAGTAGAAATACAAAGGCCTACAAGCAGCTTTATAATTGTAGAGAGAAACATACAGAGAAGCTTGAATCAATTATCATCTTCTAGCCACCATCCAGACACCATGTGTCCAAAGACAAACCTGGAAGGCCGAAGACAATCTGTAATCATGAATTCCTCAAAGATCCCCAGCACTCCTTAGCAAGAAGCATTGACCAGGACCATAAGGTACCATATAATTAGTTCTCCTTCTGGGGGAATCTCACATCCCTGACATGTCAAATCACAGTTACAGGATCTTGCTGGGAGCTCACCGACAGCACACAAACTGCAGACCCAAGCTACCTTTCTAACCTCCACCTTGGATGGAGAGATGTCTCAAAGGCGATCATGGTAGAAAATGGCTGAGGCACATTGTTAAAATAGACCAGTAATCACCCCCACAAAGATGCCCGTGCCCTAACTCCTGGAGCCTGTGAATATGGTATGTTACATGATAAAAGGGACTTTGCAGATGTAATTAAGATTACAGCCCTTAGAATGAAGAGAATCCTGGACAATCTAGATGATGTAATCGTATGAGCTCATAAAGGTAGAGAATTTTTTTTTTCTGACTTGAGATGGAAGAGATGAGACTGAAAGTGAACTCAGAGATGTGAAGCATGAGAAGGATTGATTTGCTGTTGCTGGTTTCAAGATGGAAGGAGCAACAGAATTAAAGAGCTGAGGGAAACCTTCAGTCAATGGCTATCAAAGGTCATCCCAGGCCCACGATCACAACAAACTGAATTTGGCCAACAACCTGAATGAGCTTAGAAGACTCATTCCAGGAGCCTCTCAAAAGAAATGCAGGCTGACTGATGCCGCCATCCAGCCTAGTGAGACTCAGCAGAGGACCCAGTTGAGCCCACTGTAGCCGGAACTCAAAGGAATCTTGAAATAATAAATCTGTGTCGTTTTGAGAAGTTAATTTACGATTATTTTTATGGTAGCAATGGAAAGCTAATACAATGACCATAGACTTTGATATATGAACAGTTAGATTGAGGTCAGTTTTTCATGTCTTTTTTTGGGGGGGTACTGGGGATTGAACCCAGGGGCATTCTACCTCCGGGCTACACCCCCAGCCCTATTTTTTATTCTTTATTTTGAAACAGGGTCTCACTAAGTTGTGGAGGCCTCACTAAGTAGCTGAGGCTGGCTGCAAACCAGCGATCCTCCCGTCTCAGCCTCCCAAGTACCGGGATTACAAGCGTGCGCCACCACACCCGGCTTTTCATGTCATTTTAAAGTGAACTTTTATTGGTGCATTGTAATTATACACGATAGTGAGATTCATAGTGATGCAATCATATATGCCCATGATGTGATTTGGTCTGTTTCTTTCCTCAAACTTCCCCTCTCCTTTTCTTCTTCTCTTCTTCAATCCTCTTCTACTGCTCTACTGGTCTCTCTCCTCATTTTCCTGAGATCTTATTTCTTTTTGCTCTCTAGCTGCCACATAGAAGAGAAAATATGTGGCCCTTGCCAAAAAAAAAAAAAGATACAAATGCCCAACAAACATATGAAAAAATGTTCTAGGCCAGGCGTGGTGGCGCATGCTTGTAATCCCAGTACTTGGGAGGCTGAGTCAGGAGGATCCGGGTTCGTGGCCAGCCTCAGCTACTTAGTGAGGACCTCTGCAACTTAGTGAGACCCTGTTTCAAAATACAGAATAAAAAATAGGGCTGGGGGTGTAGCTCAAGGGTAAAATGTCCCTGGGTTCAATCCCCAGTATCACAAAAAGAAAAAACAATGTTCAATATCCTTAGCAATTTTTAATGTCTTAGAAAAAATTCCTGTAGACCATCAGGCCGAGGAAGGTTGGAGCAAATCAAAACATCTCATGCTTACTGTGCTGGTCTTTGATCTTCTCCCTCTACTCCGCTGGGTCTTTGTGAGAAAGCTAATCTTGACGGATCCTCAAAAACTGCTATAAAGACTTTTCTGACAGTAATTATGAGTTTGTGTCAATATTTTATTATAATTTTTCTGCAATCAAAACGGCCTCTAGCCGGGCGTGGTGGCGCACGCTTGTAATCCCAGTACTTTGGGAGGTGGAGACCAGAGGATCCGGGTTCGTGGCCAGCCTCAGCTCTCTCTCTCTCTCTCTCTCT